>JANTPZ010141952.1:0-15040 GCA_025593235.1 Vachellia pachyceras | reverse complement strand
TATTGCAATTAACTTGGGTTGACTTAAGTTGGGAAGTCTATTGTGGTTACTAACATTGTTGCTGATGCTGTGTCTATCACAGTCTATATAGTTACTCGTAATAATTATAAAGCCTTCAGCAACTTTAGTACTTCTGGTACCGTCTACTTTCTAATTTCTTTAGAAAATTAACCACAATTTAATCAACATCTGCCCAACTCATCCTCATACTTTACTATCATAAAATACAGCTCAAATAATATTTCTGTATCATAACTGTACTTTAACTATTCATACTTTATACCTTTATTTACCTCTGGCATTAGAATCACTAAGCAGGATCTCATCCTATCCTGTCTCTTTGTTGTGTAACTCTTTGAACCTCTAGATGATTCTAATATATAAAATTTTTCTCTGTTAACATGTATTTTGTCCAACACACAATTATAACCTAGCTCACTAATAGCTTAGGATGTATAATAACCTCAAATGTTACTGGACTAGCAGAGATTCTTTCTTTGTTCATCTCTTCTATCTCATTTAGCATTCTCTGCCTCACAGCCGACTTTGGAGGGATATAACATTTATCTTTGAACTTAATTATCCCCTCAGAGGTTTTCTTGAATTCTTAAGCTTCTTCTTGACTCATCTGAGTCTCTAAGTTTTGGACGAACTGATCCTCTTAGTAAGCTTTCCTAATTTCATCGTCTAGATCACTGAGGATTTAAGTGATTCAATATCTATTAGGCTTTATCTATAACTGATTCAATACACTCCAATCTCAGAGGTTCTCTTTTAATCTCTGTTCTTTCATCATCATCATCATGACCACCTGCGCTGTCTTTTTTCTTAGAGTATCGGCAATTACATTTTCTTTACCCAGATAATACTTTATAATGTAGTCATAGTCTTTAAGCAACTCCATCTAGCATCTTTGTCTCAAGTTCAACTCTTTGTAATATTGCAATTACTTGAGACTTTTAAAATCATAACACAGCTTGATGGTTGATCCATATAACTAGTGCCTCCACATCTTTAGAACATAGACTATCGCTGCTAGCTCAATATCATGCGTGGAATAGTTTTCTTTATAAAACTTTAACTGTTGTGAGGCATAAACTACCACTCGACCCTGTGCATAAGCACACATCCCAATCCATGCTTATTAGCATCACTGTAGACCACATAGGTTCTCTGGAGATTGGGGATCGTTAATATGGACGTCGAGGTTAGATTTCTCTTTAACTCTTGAAAATTGACCTCACACTCTAATTCCACAAAAAAGAATGGTTCTTTCTTGTGAGCTTAACCAGCGACAAGGCAATCCGAGAAAAGTCTTGTTAAAACATCTGTAATAATTTGCTAGGCCCAGAAAGCTCCTAACTTCGGTTACTATCCTAGGAAGATCCATCTCAGTACTACCTTTACTTGGTGTAGTCCACTGTGACCCATTCCTGAGAGATCATGTGCTCTAGGAGTTTCTCTTCTCTTACTGTCCTAGGCCGATTCCATCTTAGTACTGGCTTTTCTGGACGTAGTCTGTAGCGACTCCTTCCTGAGTGATCCTAGGAGTTTCACCTTCAATAATTAGAACTTACTGAGCTTAGCATATAGATATTTTTCTTTCAAAACTATTAATAAAATTCTCAAATGCCTCTTTTATATTCCTCTAAAGATCTGGAGTACACTATAACATCATCTATAAGACTACGAAAAAATGTTCCAGGTATTGTCGAAATACATACTTCATATAGTTTATGAAAACTGCAGGGGCATTCATCAAACCAATGGCATTCCTATAAACTCATAATATTCGCATCCAATAAGGAAAGCCACCTTAAAAATATCGACAGTTCTAACTCGGAGATATTGATAGCCTGATATAATATTTATCTTGGAAAATACTTTGTTCCTCTTTAACATCGGGTCTTTTCCTGGGACTAGATCCATAGCAAATTCCACCTCTCTCTCTGGAGGTAATCCGCTGATCTCTTTTCAAAATGCATCCAGGAATTCTCCAACTAACAGAGTATCTTTAAGGGACTTTTTACCTTTAATGTCAACTGGGGAGGAAGTCCCTATTGCACTTCTTGCAATTAGTCAGGCTCAAAGGCCTCTCTGGCCCTTTATATTCTGCTAAATTCTGTAATTCTGTAATTAACGGGTATTTAATTATGGGTTACACTCAACAAAAATCAATTTGCGGCAATTGAATTTCCTGTAAACTATCTCCTCTTGACAAACTTTGCAATCTAAACTTTGATGTTTTGGTTACCTTTATATCTCGCTTGAACCTCGAGGTGATACTATCATAGTAGATCTTGATCCAGATGAAGCGTATCCGGAGTTCTCTTCTTCTACTCGAAGCTCTCCCTTTGGTACCAGCATCTCTACCGGGTTTACGGGTTCAGGACAATCCGATCCAGCTATAATGTCTCTCTAGCCCATCTAGATATAAGCCAACCGAAACCCTCGTCCATGCAGAGCAATATGATCACGGAGTCCTCAGTGTTAGCATCCAAGACATGCCACGGTGAAACAACTGGACCTTCATATCCTTATCCCCTGAATCTTCTGGTAGTTCTTGTGCTAGCTCCTTCTCTTTTCCAGTCTCGTCATTGGTATACTTGACTTTTCTTCTTATCATGTTCTTCTAATCACATTCATTCATAAGCTAATGAATATGGAACATAAGATATAGCTATCTAACATATATCTATAAGAGGCAACCAATGCATAACACATCATTTAGCTAATGACATATCAATTTCATAGGCATATTGAATAATAGTGCACAATAATCAAATAACAATGCAAAATTATTCCAAACAAATCCCATAACTTTTGCTCTGATACCAAACAATGCGATACTCCTTAATCTTTACCTTTAGCTTCATTAAATATCTATTTGGAAACACCTTTAGGCCTTTAGTGACTTAGAGTAACCAAAGAGTGAAAAATAAAATTTTCAAGTTTAGGGATACTATTCACAGATTTTTGGGCCAATTTTGAAAATTCATAACTAATTCTAAAAAAATTGAAATTGAGTGCTTCCAATTTCTAATTGAATCTTGTAAGTTCCTTTGTAAAGTAAAAATACTCATTTAGTCATTAGCTTGTTCAATTGATACAGTTTACTGCATGAAGAAGTACTGTTCATTTGGCAATTTTTCATTTTCCAAAATTTTCAATGATTTTCTTCAATCTTTGGAACATCATAACCTTCTGTACAAAACCCCAAATCCATTGTTCTTTGGCTTGTTTTAAACCTTACAATGCCGACTATTTGTCTGTAAAATTTCAGCTTAATTGGAGTTCATTACCCTATTTTGAAAAAGGTCAAAATTCGGGGTTTGACTAACTTTACTTTGATAAAAACTAAACTTTTCATTTTCAAACTTCATCTTTTTGAAACCCTAACTCCTAATCCTTTTTGAACCATATTTGATCATTCATTTAGGAGTTTTTGGCTATCATATATCATCCATACATGCATGGGCTCATTAGACATATTACATTACATACAAACATTTCAAGGTTCTCCACATAATTACAACATAATCTCATGTGAATATCCATGCACAATTTCTTGCTTCATGCATTAAAAATTTCTCCTTACACTTGATGCACTTGTACCTAAAATTGTTAATGGGGGAGGGTGAGATTCGAGGAATCCCAGTAGCAAATATTGCAAACAATGCATGTAGGATGGATGCTAGTGCATGATAAGCTTGCCTTACATAGGCTCATGTTCACATAATGAAATGCTGCGTGCTCAATGTTTTGTGTAATGTACTTATGGCCATAGTAAAAATAAAAATAGAGCTTCATTCATTCATACATGCTTCACATAATCTAGCAAAGCACTACAACAAATCGATGCATAACATAAACATCACATACATACAAGTCAGTAAGTTCACTACCTTTTAGATTTTGCCTCCTCCTTAAGTACTTTGATCTTCTAACCATAGCTTTTTCTTTGTCACTTTATGGCCCTAGGGAATTAATAACATAATTAGTGCCATGAAAAGTGAATGCCCAATGGGCCACATTAGCCCTAAAGGCTTACTTTTACCCTTGGAGTTCCTACAATTTACATTTGGTTACTTTCTCTCTTAATTTCGTATGGTAACCAAAAGCTGTCAGCATGTTGACTAAACTTTGAAAAATCCTAATTAATTCTATATAACTCCAATTCGGGTGGTTCAAATTTCTATGTGAATATCTTTCAGTATAACTTCATATAAAAATACTCAATTTTGGTCATCACAGCCATATCATTCCAGAATTTCGTCAAATACAATCTGTTCCAGATTTCATTCCAGAAACAGGACACAATTTCAAAAATTCATATCTCCTATTACACAAGTCCAATTAACCCATATGACCTATCAAATTGAAGCTTGATAAGTCTAATTTAATTCTGGAAAGTTTCATGGTCATTGGGCAACATTTGGCCACACAAAATCACGTTACAATTACACTGCCTCCAGAAAACGAATTTCACAGCCCTTACTCTTTAACTTCCAAAAATTCCAATTTCATATACAAGCATCTAAAAATCATGAACACTTGTATACCTACACAAAAACTCATTTTGGATCTGTTGGAATCATCAAAATCATCAAAAGAATTCATTTTCATCATTTCCAGTCAGGCCGAAACAGCACACCCATATTCAACAATATGAATTTCTTGAACTTCCATCACTTCTACCACTTGATTCATGTTTCCAAACACTCATTCATGCATCGGAAAACATGATTCTTGCTCTCCTATGCCAAGTGGAAAATTGGGCAGCATAACCCTAGGGTTTCATCATCCCAAAATTTACAACAACAAACTATACACCACATACTCCTTACAACACAAGGAGTGTTTTCCATATGATTATTGGCTCTAAATCCCCCTCTTTATCACTTTCCCTTTCAAGAACCCTAAGTTATGAACTTGAGAAAAGATGATCCAAATCAGATTTTGAATCCATGGAAGTGGAAGAGGAAGTTGCAAGGATCAATTCTATGTATATCTTAAGGTAGCATGGTTTCTTACCTTTGATTTTGCTTGAGCTTTTCCTCCTCTTCTTCCTTGAAAAATGACGCCATTTTCTCTCCTTTCCAGCTGCAAGGAGTCGTGCAAAATGGGCTGAAGTGGAGAGGAATTTGTTGTTTTAATAATTCCCCATTTAATGGAATCAAGGGTTGAGATTTCATCTCATAACTTTAATGAAATCTAATGGTTATTTTGGAGCCACCTTTATGCCATTTGTCATGCTCTTAATCCCCCTCATAAAGTGACTTTTACAGCTGTAATTGGGGGGTAAAAATCTGGTTAGTCCAACTGAACTGGATCCCATTCGGTTACTTTTACCGATTGCACTTTTTACCGGTAAACTTAACTTTATTCCTGTAAATCTTTTTCTACTTATTGGGAGATATTTTCTTTCTCATTTAATCTCCATAATTTCATCTTGAATATAAAAAAATTATTATCCCCAAAATACCCTTTGATTATCTCAATTTTTACAGGATTATTTTATCATGTCCAAAATCCCTGAAACGGAACAATCGGAGAGCAAATTTCTTTTAGGGCCTTGAAAAATACTACATTTTTCACTGATTCTCAAGCCCTTTTTCTTTTTCCAAAATGCCCTCTAGATTTTCCAAAATTAATTTTTGAAATAATTATATTTTGGGGATTTTCGGATATTTTTCAGGTCTTTTTCCCAATTTTCGAAAAACTTGCCTTAATTGTACACTGGATAATAATTTTATTAAATATTATATAATTCACTGGATTTTCCATATTTTTATCTAAATTTTTGGAGGGCTTCTTGTACCTTAAATAATTATTTTTCCCTTTTTCGCATTTCAAAATTATATAAATAAAAATCTAATTTGAATCTGGAAAATCCGTGTTTCGTTATTGCGATCCGTAAGTAGAGATCTATCTATTGGGCATCTGTAAATTTTCTGATATTTTGGTCAACTGGTTGACTTTTGACTTTGACTTTGACTTTTCCTTTGTCAAATGACCGAAATGCCCTTCAACTTTCTCATAATTACCATTTTGCCCTTATTTTCTCTACTTTTTCTAGAATTACTATTTTGCCCTTACTTTTGATACTGAAAGACCTTTATGCCCTTGGTCTTTTATTAAATGACATATGGGTCCCTTCCTATAAGGTTTCCCATCCTCATTTTGCTTCTAGGGCAAATGTACTTAATTTCGGAATTCACACGGAACTCCGTCCCTGAACTTTCGGCCCTTAATCTTTCTTTCTGTGGGATCTGACTTGACTTCTAATTACTCGTTTGGCCCTTTTTATCTAATGACCATATTTCCTTTAGTCTTTTTACTTAATGACATTTATGTCCCTGGCTTGCGTTCTTAGTAATTTCAAAGCCTTGGGACTAAATTGACCAGGGTCTCTTTGGTCCATTGACATCTTCTCTTCCTGTACTTTCATTTCTGGGCCTCATCTTCTCTCATATATATGAATTTGGCTTCTGTGCTTATTTACAGAAAATGGTGGATATTACAGTAGTCATCATTGGAGTCTCTGTGTTGTCTGCCCCATCCTGAATACTGTGTATTGGTTCGATCCTTTGCCTAGCAGAAAGGCTGGGAAAGAGCAAAAATACATTATTAATACATAAGTTTTTGTATTTCTAATTTATCGCTTTTAACGATGTTTAAACATGTTTTTTCATATGTAACTATTGTCAATTCAATTGCAGCGCGCTCAAGACATACCGAATAATGGGCGGTAAACGTAACAGTAGAAATAACAGCACACAGTGGTTTTATCCAAAAGTAAGTACCTTGACTTTATGTTCTTTCATTGAAAGTCGTTTTATCCCTTTATACTTTTTGACAATATGTTTTTTTATCTTCAGTGCCCTCGACAATCAGGTAATACTGAGTGCGGGTATTATGTCATCAGTTACATGTATAGTATCATTCAGAGCGGATTGACTAAATATTTGGAAGAGGAAACATGTAATCTATCAAATATTGATGATTTAATTGTTTAGTTTGATAAATTAGCATTGTTCTAATAATTGTTTTTCAATTTGTAGGTTTTTGATAATGATGATGCTTACATGGCTGATGACATTGATTTGATACGAGATTTGTTGGCCAAACGCCTTCTTAATTTGTAGATAATGCTTATTACTTCAAAGTAAATATATGTAGTTTCAACTCTTTATGTCGACTTGTATAGAGTGAATTAGATATATAAATTGTGTTACTCTGCCACACACAGTAAATGACATGTACAATGACTTCTGTGTTTCGATGCAACAACAACTTGGCTTAGGTAGATATACACATCTAACCCTGCTAGATGTTTATTATGTCTGTAATTGATCTTGTGTATAAAATGTAACTGTAAGTTGAATCAGGTGTGGTTAATAAAATAGAACCGAAATTTTTTTAAAAAAAAGAACATACGGCGCCCTATATCAGGAGAGGTGCTGTAGGTCAGACCTACGGCGCCCTTTTTCCCAATACAAGGCGCCGTAGGTCTGACCTACGGCACCTCTCCTGATATAGGGTGCCGTAGGCCCTAACTTTCTACTCCCCTCACACTTACGCCCCCGCAAGAAAGGGCATCTATTGGGTTAAAAATAGGGCGTAAAAAGTAACTTTTGTAGTAGTGAGGAATTCACTCGAAATAACCTCGATACTTTTACTTGACTAGGAGAAACTGAGAGTATTCTAAGGAAGATGGGTCTGTGATCAGATTTATACCATGTAAACAACCTCACCATTATACCATTAAACTTGTCCATAAAGACCGTATTAGAGAGAACCCTATTAATTCTACTTTCTCATCCATCACGTTTCCAAATTAATTTTGGTCCCACACATCCCAAGTCAGTTAGTGCAAGTCCATCAACCCAATAATTGAAATCTCTATCCACAGAACAGGGGGTCCAAGATGTAGATCTCCTTTCATGTTGATAGAGTGTGCAATTAAAATCACCACCTATCACCCAAGGGCCCACAATAGTGCTTCCAATATGACATAGCTGATCCCACAAGATTCTTCTACTACTTGCAAGGGACTAGCATATACAGAGATAATTAGAAACTCATCATTCCCATTTCTTGCCCGAGTGTGAATAAATTGTTCTGATGTGTCTAAAACTTCAATAGTCTAGTTTGAATCATGCCAGAGAACCCAAACACCACCCTGAAAGCTGAGAATGTCCACAATCTTAAAATGAGAAAACCCAATCTGCTGGCAATCCATTCTACCTTCACCCCTCTATACTTAGTCTCAAAAATAGCAAGCAAATCAATATTATATTTATATCTCACCTCATGAATAAGGTGTTAGAAAGGATGTCACCCAAGAGGGGGTAAATTGGGTGTCTTAAAAAAATTTCTTTTCCAAAACTTCAGTTGATAATAAAAACTCAAATCATTCAGTAAAACAGAATATGAAATCAATTAGTGCTTGAGGAAAAACAATATAAGTTAATGAAGATGAAAGAATAAAAAGCTCTTGGAGAAATACAATGAGTTTGGATGAAAACAATGAACTACTCTCTCAAAGATTGGCTAATAAACATTAAAGCTCTTGGAGAAGAAAGTATCAGAGTCCTAATGATATGCTCTATTTTATGCTCATCGACTCTATCTTCTTTGTCTTCTCTCAACTCCTCTTCAGTTGGTTGCTTCCTCTTATTTATAGATGTTGTCCGAATATGTCTGTTGGAGAGGAAGACATGTATCCGTTACTCATAGCTTTCGCTTTCGTTGTTTTGCATTAATGCGCATCTCATTTGTCGACGGTGAAGACTGCACTGATGACCATTAATGCTAAGTACCAGAGACATTCTTTGTTAAGCCCATACCTATTTAATATAAACTGAAATGCATTTATGAGAGTAGGTGAAATTCAAAATATGCAAGCATGAAAACGGAAAGCTCTGGTAGATGTTAAGCTAGCTGTGTCAGAAGCTTTGTTAGAGAAAATGCAACTCGAGTTTTCAACATCTCACAATTCGAGTTCTGAAACATTGAGTTTAAAAGTCATGTAGTAAAACTTCTAGTTTTGAAAAATGAGGACTCGAGTTCTAAAACATGTGAAAAACTGGCTCTACTGAAATATCCTCGAGACTTAACTTTGGAGAATCGGGAACTCTAGTTTTGGAAAACTTTCAGTGAGGACTTGAGTTTGAGAATCAAGCTTTTGAATTGGTTAAATCTTGAAAGGCATGGAACTCGAGTTTGGAAAACGTCAGGACAGTTTTGTGAAACTCTAAGTCAAAACTTCCAGTTTTCAATTTAAGTTTTGTGAAGTACTTGTGGAACTCGAGTTCTGAAAAACTTGAAACTCAAGTTCTATAACATGATGTTAAAACTCAAAGTTGAAACCTCAAGTTTTGAATTGAAGTTCTGAGGCACAGTTGTAAAACTCAAGTTTTGAGAAATTTGGAACTCGAGTTCTTGAACAATGAAATACAACTCGAGTTTTCCCAAGCTTGTGACTTGAGTTTTACTGAGATATTTGAGAAGATTCAATTCAGATCATGAAACTTGAGTTTTGATAAATGTATAGCTCAATTTTTACTTCACGAGTTCAACTTGCTCAGATCACGATCCAGCTTCAGCACCTAACTCAACTTGCACAGATCACAGTCCAACTTTCAGCACATGGCTCAACTTGCAACGCCCATGACTCTCTCAATTCAAATCCAAACCTTGAAAATAATATATCAATGGAAAGCCATGTATGTATACTTTCACATGAAATAAGAATCAATTCCAAATATGTTACACAAAGAAAGTTATGACAGATACAATAAGAAAAGGTCACTGGTAAAGCGTTCAATTCAACCACCAACTTTCGAAAATTATATCTCCTTCATATGAAATTCTTTGATGTTGTTTTTGGTGTCTATGAACCAAACTTTGAGTCTAGTTTCATATGAAATTAGTTTCATATCAATCGAAGTTGTGGTTTGGGAGGTATGACAAAAATACCAGACATATGTCGAGCTGATAGAAAATAGAGATGCTGAAACTCGAGTTCTGATGACTTCAAAACTCGATTTTTGAGTCCAAGAGGTGAAACTTGAGTTTTGGATGACCCAAAACTTGAGTTTTGAAACTAAGAAGTTGAAACTCAAGTTTTTGATGATCCAGAACTCGAGTTTTGGCACTTCTTCCTGGAACTCAATTTTTGCTTCAGGAAGCTCCAGAAACTTATCAAACTTGATTTTTATCTTCAAGAAATGGTTTTAAGCATCTAAATAAAGCTTAAATGAATGGTAACTCAATGAAAGATGATATAACATCTATTTAAAAACATTTTAACATTCAAATTGAGTTATTTAACCACATCATCTTCCAATTTAAAAAGTATCCACAAATATAGTAGTAAGTCTATAAGGTTATAAAAACTTTTTACTCTTTTATATTTGACATCATAAAAAATAATCATATCTAACATAAGGCCCACAAAAGATTTATTTCCTGTGCCATTCCAAAAGAGACAATTCATGGGACAACACTGTTTATAGAAATATGGGCTGTAAGGCTCTTATTTTCATCTAGCACCTTCCCCTCATGCGTTCCTAAAAGACTCGGCTTGCTACCATCCTCATCTCTCAACTCATTTTGGGCTTCTGCTCATTTAAGGTCCATCACTTCCTTATTAGTCTTCACTAATCTCAGGTCCTCACCCAAGTCACCTACGATTGATGGGCATGATTCCCTCATGTCCATTAAAGCACTAAACGGATTGGCTAAGGATAGAAAGATTGCTTATTAGGCTTGGAGACACTCGGTCCCACATCGCTTCTCCTAATCCTCATGGCCTTATTCTCTTTGCCGGCAATAGTCACACGTTCCTTCCGTCTCCTTGCATGATCAACAGGGACTCACTTACTCTTATTTGTAACATCTTTCCCAAAATTTTAGGACTCCAACTTTGGCCCACTCGAGAATCTTGCTTCAAGTACTCATTACTTAAGATATGAGAACCAAATCCCCTTTACTCACTAACAGCTGTGGTGGTAGGCTTATTCTTTGGAAGCTCATTCTCCTTTTGTACTTTTCCTTCAGCCTCACCAGGGCCTGACGTGTTCTCCTCCCGAGAGTCAGAGTGAAGCTCTGGGCAACGATCCGTGATGGTGTACGTAAAGTCTGCAATGGAAACAAATGAGGTGAAGGTCCTCATAATCCACAAACCTCCATTTCCCAAAAATGGTAACTGCTGAAATCAAACACTTTTTCAAATCTATTTCTACATAAATGTGAGCAAACCTCCCCCGTTCCCTCAGATAAGTCATCGCATCCACCTTCAAAGTTTTCCCGATCAAGCCTCCAATTTTCGATAGGCTTTCATAGTTGAAAAATTCTAAAGGGACAACAAAAATTCAAATCCACACAGCAATTTTCCTTTGACTCTCTGCAGTCTAAGGATCAAAATTTAGGCACCACCATTAAACAATCAGATAATGATCAACCACCATCCAGGGACCTTCAAAATATACACAATTCATATCCTCCTCATTAGCGAATGATACCACAGAGTACCTTGTAGAGCTACTTTCATGCCTCAGATTGGAATTGTCTTCCCTAATAACTTAATAATCAATGACTTATGCCATGTGTCAAAGTCCCACATCGGAGAGGCTCGGGAGGGTGCTGGGCTATATAAGCAGGCTTGCAAAGACGTCTTCCAGAAGTAGGGGTAATGGTTCCTCTTCCCTCGTAGGGCGGGTCCAAGGTGGATGGACATGAGGGTGTGGTGGGTTGGCCACTTGGATGGCTACGCGCTTCTGAGAGACGTCTTTTGGAGGAGAGAGTAATGGCCCCGTGACACATGGTAGACACCATCTTTCATATTCTTCACGGGTCACTACAAGCGTAGGGCAAAGATAATCATCCTCCCCTTTCTCACCATTCTTCCCCAACTTCTGATTGCCTTCCACTCTATCTCCAAAGAAAGCATTCAAGCTTTCAATATGCTCGTGCCATGCTTTTTCAAAAACATTGCTCCCTCTTGAGTCTTTTGGACAGGAAAACTAGCCACACTTCAACGGCTTGTCCCTATATGTTTCTTCACCATCAGCCAATCGAGTCTCATCTGATCCCACTCCCCCTTCCTCCATTGTCTACCGTACCTTTTTCTTACTCCGCTCTCTCCTGTCTCTACCCTCTGAACCCCCTTCGCCGTCAGCTGCTTTCTCCTCTTCCATCACCATCCTCAACCTAGGGTTAAAGGTAGCTCATTTTTTCTACTAAGCATATGTACCATACTACTAAATACAATTTTCTTCGAGATTTTGTTAGATAGTAAATGTGAGAATGTCTTCCCATTGAGATTCAAATCTTAATTTGTCATATTATATAGGATTTGCCTATCTTACTGGATTAAACCCCATTGGTGATAGCTAATCTTTTAAATAGTGTGATTAACAACTTGATATATAAATTGTTCATGATCATGATCCCATTCAAGCTTTCTTAAACCATTCTTATCCTTCAATTTTTTTGTTATAAATTAAGCATAAGTATCATGTTATTGAAGGCAATTCTATCCGAGGTGCTCTCGGGCACTAAATGTGAACTCCTCTCTATGTGATACCTTTGTTCCCAATATTCTTGGCAGCTAACAAAATATGCATTCGAGTTTAGACATTGCTGAGTGAATAAAAACTTATTCCAATCAACCTAATAGATACAATGTTTATAGCATGAGCCTCATTTTTTCTCTCTGCTTTAACTAGACTGGCCTACATTTTGTAATATCCGTATATTCCTGTGAGTGGAAATAAAGGCTGGTATTTATGTGATGATTTAATGCCCATGGATATAAGGAAAATGCCTTTAGATAAGAAGGATCATAATTGACTAAGTCCTTAGTCTTGAGGATTTTAAGTAAGAATGACCAAAGGGAAAAATGGACATTTGGCCAAAATGACAAGATAAAATGGTCATTTTGATTAAAAAGGGCTTAGGGCATAAATGTCATCAAATAATAAGGACATTTTGGTAATTTGGTCAAAAGTCAAAGTTGACCAAAAATGTCAAAGTCAACCAAGGGCAAGGTTGGAATTAAGAAAGAGTAGAAAAAGTGATGGCGTTTTGGAAATTATGGCAAAAGTAGAAAATGTAGTGGTATTTTCGTAAATAAGTGGTAAATAGAGGATTTTGGATTTAAGGACGACCGAGAAATAATTATTTGAGGTAACAGGAGCCCTCAAATGCCGGAGACCCAAACTGAGAAAAATTTAGTTGGGTCATAAAGTAATTAATAAAATTATTACCCGGTCGGTGCGGGCAGTTTTGTTGTACAGAGAACAACAGTGCCCGAAAAGCACGAAAAAGTATTTTCTTAGAAAATTAATTATGGAAAATCGGGGAAGAATTTTGAGGAACGGAGAAGATCTTGGGAATCAAGGGAAAATATATAATCTTTCCATGTCCTTAAGTTAAATTAGCCACCGGAAGCCCTTTTTCGGTGTTGTACACAAATCGAGGAATCCTGACGAGTTACGAGGGAAACCCGAAGATGCTATGGGCTAGGATATAATGCCACCTAGGCAATGAGGCCTAGGGAATGGCACCATGTGGGATATAAAGTCTTTGAAAAGGTAAAAAGGTAATTGCTCGCGTAAAGGCTACTTTACGGAAATGCATGTTAGCGGATCATGTAACTGGACCGGGTAAAGGCCCAGCCAGAAAACTAGATGCCTAGGGGGTCTGAAAAGTTACTTTTCAGCAAGGAATGAGACAAAGACAAGTGGCACAATGTGGATCAAGTATTTCCAACTTGGGCTCCAAGAATGTTTATCCTCCACACATTCATTTTACATGGAATTAGTAAAAAACAAATTCCTCTCCCTCTCTCCTCATAATTCATGTCCTCTCTCCCTCTCTTCTTGATCAGATTTTTGCTCTCCCTTCTCTCTAGAAAACACCACCTCCCAAGCAAGAAGAAGAAGATCCAAGCTTCCATAATACAAGGTAAAGTGTTCTTGCAACCAAATCCCCCTGTTTTCTTGAGTTATGCAACTACTACTACTACCTTCTTTTGAGTTGTTCCTTGAATGAGCCTCTCTTTTAGAGGATGATGGCTAGGACTTCAAGAGTTGAAAATGGAAAAGAGAAGGTTTTAAAAGTGGTAAATGATTGCAAGCTCTTCCTTGAGGGTTAAAAGATAGGTTGTTGGTTGTTGTTGGCTGATCTAAGTTGTTGTAAAAATCATGGAAAGCTCAAGTTTGTGGGGAGGTGCTGCCCAAATTTTGATTGATCTAAGAAGAGATGTTTTTGAGTTAATCAAAGTTAAGAAAAAGGGTTTTGGAAGCAAGAGATTATAAGGTTACATGAACAAAGTTTGAGAAAACCTATTTTCCCCTTTTCCTCTCCTTCTCGGCCAAAGCAAGAAAAATGGAAGGAATGAGTTTTTGAGTGTTTTGATGGTTCCAATGACTTTAAAATGATGTTTTGTGCAGGGTAAAGCTAAGAGATGGATTTTAGAAGTTTAAGGAACCATAAAAACTAAGCCTTGAACTTGTAGGCCTCTTGAAAAACCTACAAGGGGTTCTATGCGTTTTTGCAAGCTTTATGGCAACTTGTTGGTTGTGTATTTACATGGATCTTATGCCATGATTTTTAGGATTTTAAGACCCTCAAGAGCACACTTGGAAGGGATCTAAAAGAACTTTGAAGTTTAAGTTAAAAAGGAGAAGCTAAGCAAAGGTAGCAAGACTACTAAACTAAACTTATGTTTTATGAAACTCTATTGTGAATGATGCATGAAGTGAATGATATGAGTATGAAATGTGATCTTGATTGCTATGGCCATATGCATATAAAAATGTAGTTTGAACATATCACATGTTATATGCTCATATACTTGTTTAAAAGTTGTTACATGCATATTCACAATACTTTTGTTTAGCTAGTTTTGCTATTGGGATTTCAAAATCTCATTATCCAACTAACCATGTAGGTGCAAGCATAAAAAAGGGTAAGGAAAAGGTTCTTGATGCTTTGAGGATGATGCGTATGCTTGCTTGCTTTTGTG
>JANTPZ010141951.1:0-14938 GCA_025593235.1 Vachellia pachyceras | reverse complement strand
TTTCACTTGTTTTCATATTCAAAAATACCAAAAAGAAGTGTTTTAATTTTAGTTTAATTCATAGTTTCCACACAAAATTTCCTCCAACTAATTTTCAATTTGAGTTACTCGCATTTAATTACTAGGATTTCATTTCGTTTTATCGACTCCTTAAAATGAATACGACCCGGATTGGTGCTATACTACATTAATTCGGTTAAAATATTTAACACGGACTTATGCGACTAAAAGTTCGCTCGTCAAAAACCACCCCCACCACCACACTCCATTCGACTCCACACCCTTTATTCCATGACATCATCAAAGCCATCTCATACCACTCACCTCACATTCATTTTTCACTCTCCATTTTCATTTCATCAACCACACCACACGCTTCCACACATTCTATCTCCGTCTCATTCCACGTCCTTCATCCCCATTTTTTCGAGTTCGTCATTTCCACCTCCGTCCCATTCCAGTCTGTCATTTGCCTTTTGGTTCACCATATTTTCAGATCTGGTTTCCATGGCCTATAGAGGACCTGAGGCTTGGTATAGTCATTCTCTAGTCATGAGCACCTGATCACTCTACTCCTTGATGATTTGATGAAGCTTTTCGGAGTTATTGAGCTAATAATGAAATTTGGTTGTTCCTAATTTTAGTATTCACTCTCTATACATTTTGATTATAGTTGTTAGGTGTCTAGGAATGTGATTCATATATGTGGTTGAGGATTACTATTGGAATGCGTAGTCTAGATATTAATACTTGTATTGGATTTTCATTTAATGAATGATTAATTACCTTGTGGACCTATTGTTCATTGTAGTTGATAATTCATGTTCTTTGAAGCTCTCAATTTAGTTGAAAGTGAGAGGACATTTGTGAATCCAATGTGAGCAAGCCTCATAAGACATATCTAATTAACTAAGGAGGTGTCTAGATAAATTTTACTAGTGTTGTTTATTAGGAGAAGGTTTCTTCACTAGTCCTTAGCTAGTAAGGTGTAACTAACTTAATTAATTGGAACTAGGAAGATTAGTTAAATCATTCATCAAGAAGATTCACTTCATCATTTTATCATAAAAAATAAGAAAAAAATTATAAATAAGTAGCTCTTTTTAGTCTAATTAGATAGATGACACACACTTCACATACTCCTTGGTTAATTTCTTATTTATCATAGATTACTTAGCAATTAAATACAGGCTCCACGTAGAGATCGACCTAGGTTAGTGCTACTATATTGCATTTAGCTTAGTTTTTATTTGATTGCCCTACGACATAGCTTGTTATGGAGTTGGCGACGACAATCGATGGTGAAGGAATTGGACATTAGAGGGGTTGAGAGAATGATGAAGCGGGTTTGGCTTTCCTCATAATCATCTTTCTCAGTATCTCTTCATAAACAAATCCTCACCTTTAAATCAAAACAAATGAAAGGTCCAACTTTAACATTTTATAAAATTATCACTATAAATATAATTAAATAAATTTAAACTACTAAAATAAGTTCTAAATTATTTATAACTGCAATATATACAACATCACAAAATGTTTAACTTATAAAATATTATAATAAGAATTTTATAAAATATTAAATCTGAACCATCAATTACTTGATCTACAAGTAGAGATGTGATTAGGAGAAAATCTGCCCCTGATGAACGCAATCTAGGTCTCTTCTTCTTTTGTGCGAGATGATTGTTTGCCTTTTCTGTAATGCAGGTCCTTAACTGTATTGAATTTTGGGCCTTGACTGTTATTTCCTTACTTCGCCAAATTGCATCTAAGCACACCTGATTAGCTCACCGTTCCAATGATATATTGATTTAATATACTAATTAAATCTCCTAAGATTTCCTCAATCCATCAAATAACCCTTATGTAAATTATTCCTAATTATATCCAATTAAATCAAATATGAGTGTCAATACCAAGTTTATGCACTAAAATATATGAAAATATAAAGCATTATTAGCTCCATATAGCATGACTAACCAAGAATGTTCACTATGAGCAGCAGAATCTAATGAGTCTATATTTTGTTCTTTTAGATTGATACTGTGAAATTTTAATTTTTTAAGGGATATTACGTGCATTTTGTGAAAGTGGTAACTCAAGAAGAGATCCTTAAGTGCATGCTCTTTGCTAATGATGCAGTTCTTTTGGACGAATCAAGGGAAGAGATTAACTTTAAACTTGAGATTTGGATAAGAGTTTTCGTCTAAGTAGAAGTCAGACAAAATATATGCATTGCAATTTTATTAAGAGACAAGTTGAAAGTGATTTAAAGATGAAATTTGAAGATCAAATCATTTCACAAGTGACAAAGCTTAGATATTTGGGACCAATTATAAAAAACGATGGTGAAATAGATGATAATGTTAATATTAGAATTTAAGCTAGATGGTATAAAATAAGCTAGCAACCCGAGTTATTTGTGATTTAAAAGTGCCTCATAAAGTAACATGAGAGTTTTAACATAATGGTGTAAGTCAAGCGTTACTGCATGGTAGTGAATGTTAATGTTTAAATAGACAACATGAGTATAAAGTAAAGTAGCTAAGATAAGGATGTTGAGATGAATTTGTGACTATATAAAAATGGGTATGATTATTAATGATAAACTTCAATGTTAGTTTTTGAAGTGATTTAGACATGTTCAAAGAAGACAATTAAATGTACTATTAAGGAGTGTGGAGTCCTCTAAGAATGGGTAGAGGAAGATTGAAAAGCACTTTCAAATAGGTGATAGAGATAGATCTTATGGTTCATAATCTACTTAAAAATAGTATTTATGAATAGCATAATGAAATTGTCAGATCAATGCAGATAACCGCATCTAGAGAGCAAAAAACTTTTGTTGCGAACGGTGGGGTGGTAACTCGCGTTTTATATATTCTCTTGTATCTAGAGAAAATCTTTTGTCAACTTTCTCCGACATCACATCAAACTGAACCATTGATTGAGAGAATCGCATATCACAATCCACAAACTACAAAAATTTAGCTCTTTAAAGAAAGCAGTGGGATGCGATCCAATTAAGCGCTTTCTTTTTAAAGAAAAAGCAATAATTAATCTTAGAAAGATTTTAACGCAACCTAAAAGATAATAAAATAGATATTCTGAAAAATAATACGTGGGTGGATAGGTAGCTAGGTACAATAGGTATATGTAAGCCTTGAGAAAAAATGTTCATGCAAGTTGAGCCAAAATTTATTTCCCATTATGAATATGGTTGTCAAACTGATTAGTTTAAGAAAACTCATGATAGAGATGTAAATTTGGATCATAAGTTCAGATCTAAGCTCGTAAAGTTACTTTTATAAATAAATATATATAAGTTTATAATTAAAATTTTAAATATAAAAATTTGATTTAAACACATTTAATTTAAATATAAATAATTGAAACTAATTGAATCAAGATTAATAAGTTTTCATACTCAACTAAGAAATTTCTGTGGAATTCATTTATAAAAATCACTAATCACAATATAATCTAAGAAATTAGAATGAGCTTAAGAACATGTTGACAGATTTTATAAGGTAGAGATGTAAACAGTAAACTCAGTGAGTAAACTCGTGAGTTTAATCGATTTTACTATTAATATGAGTTTAAGAGTAACTCAACACGATTTTATAAGTTAAAAATATGAAAAACAGAAAAATCGGGTATTCAACTTGCGAGTTTGACAACAATTATAATCAACATAAACACCCACACAATGATATTGTCATATTTTATAATAAAAAAATTGGACAGGCAAGTGTTAAGAATATTGATTAAAGCTGAAAGCATTTTAATACAAGACCATATTCTTATATCTGAATCGATTGCTGACGTATATTTGTAAAACGTCAAATGATTTCGTAAGCAGAATTCTAGAAGTTGGTAAATTATAGTTGACGGCCTGGTGATAAACTATATTACTTTTTATTTTCTCAAGCAATATAATCATGAAATGTTACATTGTCAGTTTATTTTATTTTATAAAAATTAAAGTTGGCTTATTAATACATGTTCATTTTTACACATTTTATCCCAAATGATAATGATTTTGATGATCACCTTGAGTTTAATTAAATCTATTAGACAATATTGAATTTTTGAAGAACTATACAAAATTAAAATTTCAGGATAAAATTGAAAATATTTTGAATTTCTAATTTTCATGAGGTTTAATATTTTCAATTATGCTTTATGTAAGGGTAAGTGACATCTATTGATTTCATATTTGATTAAATTATGTGAGGTACGTACCCAATTCAGAAAAAAAAATCTGAATTATTTTTAATCCAATTTTTCCTCCATTTATTCTTCCACCACCTCATGCAATTTATATCTTTTTTGAACTTTTCATTCCCTTTCTTCTCTCGTCTTGAAATTATAAAACATGCATGCGCATTCTCTAATAGATTTAAAATAATCCAATCCAAGATCTAAATTAAAGTTAATTTTAATTTAGGTCTTGGATTGGAATATAATAATGGATATAGATTCTCTAATAGACTTTATTCTCTTATGAAGATAGTTTAAGAGCAAAGTTATCCTTCAACTCTATTTATTTTAACGAATGACTAAAGCACTCCATTTACAAAAGTTATTCTCAGGCATTTGTGCCAGTTTTTCACAGTGACATTACACATATTACTTAGTTCAATTACTGAATATCACCTATGGTCCAATATATATTTGTCCAGTCTTGCCTGAATTATTCTTATGTATATCTTGCCAGTAAATGATCACTGCGTAGTTCATGAGTTGATGAATGCAATTACATGGGTGCCTCAAATAGCTGCCCCGTACGGCGCTTTGTTTCGCGGCATATTTCGGGGAAGGTGAGTTGTGATCATCACGTATGGACAAGTCACTTTGGTTTGGAGCACGCTCTGGTTTATACTGCACGGGACACAAAGCCAGAAATCTGCACTAGTTGTTACAGCGAGAGCGAGTGTCACTGCAGGGTGATTTTCACGTTATATGATGCCATGTGTGGAGAAAATGCTGTGGCAGTAAACATAGAGTTCCTGGCTGTACGAGATGGCTGCGATGGGCGTTTCAAATTCGGCGCCATTAAAGCTAAAGAATTTGGTGAGAATTTCGTGAAGAGAAGGCGAGGATCAATAGGACCTGAGGTATTGTTCTTGAGGTATGAAATGGGAGGAAGAACAAATGAATTAGCCTTGCATAGAGTACAAGGGGAGAAATACGAGGGATATGAAATTATATTCGATTCTAAGTCTCTCTCGGTGCTTCCTCATTACAGTGTGCGCATATTCTGCGATCCTTTGAGAGGTCTAGTTACGTACCCTGTGAACCAGACCTCGCGACAATCTCTTTGCGTCGTGAATGTTCATGATGCGCCACCACGTGATGAAGTTATGAAGGTTATAAAGGATATTCGGAGTAAGATGCAGGAAGATGCAGCAACTGCAACCTCTCATGTTAACAATATTATCAATTATATTAATAATAATGGGCTTGTTCAAGGCGATCACAACGGCTGTATCAGCAACACATGAAACCAAGCATAAGACACGAACAATTGAGCCCCTTGTGTCTTTTGTATGTTCCCCCCCCCCCTCTCTCACACACAGACACACAGAGTTGTATGTCCCTTGTAAGTATGAGCACATCCTTGTCGGATTTGGAGTCATGTTCATGTCTTCCTGTTCCATGGTCTTCATGTGTTCAGCACAATAAAGAATAAGTTGATCGATTAGTTACAAACCTTAGCTTGTAGAACATGACGGTAGCTTTAACTGTATGCAAGTTGAATAATTGACCTGTTTAGCCATACATAATTACATATGCTAGTGATTGTGATATGTATTTTATTTATTGTTATTGTCCATTTGTGGAAGTTTTTTATTAATTACTCACGTCTAATTAAGAGAGATTGTTTTCGGTCATAAAAAAAAACAAAAGAGATTGTTTTCATGGCTAAACTTTGTTAAAGTTTACGCAATTTGATTTTTTGGGGCATATTTTTAAAATATAAACTTATTTCTCTTGAAAATAAAACAAAAATTGTTACGTTTTTTTTACAACAAAATAGTTATAACGTAACAACACGCAGTAGTTCTATCTTTGTTTTATTGAAATGTTGCCTAAATTTTGAAAACAAACAAATATATTTCTGTTCCTTGTGATCCGATCCGAAGGCTTTCTTTTTAAAGGGCAAGGCTTAATTAAATGACTACAGTTTTTCCTTCTTAAATTGTTTATAGATAAAGTGAACAAAGGTGAAAGCATTTTCTGACCAGTCATGCACGAGACGTCAGTGCATGAGACGTCAGTTACAGCTTTAGATTAATCACCCTCCAACATAATATAAAAAAAGGGATAATTATCCAGAGGTACTAACCAAAGGAATATGTTACAAAATGATCCCAAAAGATTATTAAGGATAAGTAGAGAAGCACAATTTACAAGTGAAGCAGCTACCATTTACAACCTCTTGAGACCATTTTGTAATATATTCCCTTACTTGGAACCTTATGTAATTCTCCCTAAAAAAAAGGTTAATTTATCGATCACTGTAATTTCATCTGATTGTTAAAAAGATTACTGTAGTTTTTTCCTTTATCCGCTAATTACAATTTTCTCAATTAGAGGCATTAGTCTCTATGCTCTTAATTGATCATTTTTTTTGCAGACATATTATATATATATATATATAATATATAACACTCTGAACTATTTTTCAATCGACACTTCGTATTCTAAAGTAACTTTTGGTAAATCTCACACACTCAAGTACTTTTTCAACAGTAACCCGTATTCTTCTTGTTTTTTTTTTGACAAATTGTCTCCCCTTTGAAGCTTATAGCAAATGACTTTTTCCTCTTCAAACAAGTGTGATTCTCTTATTCGGGCTTGTACCCTCCTTAGTGGTAAGACTGTTTACCATATCAACTAATAATTTATTAATATTTCGCCAAAAAAATAGTTTATTAGTAACATGCAAAACTATAAAGACTCAAATAAAAAGGGGAAAACTATCTGCAGGACCTAATTAAACATGAGATGGAATTACACAGTTGAATTTTAAATTTTCCTGTAATTTAAAAGACGTTACAATATTCATCTATTTATTCCTAAATTGTAAATAAAATGGCATAGCTTAAACTCTATGGAAAACTTGGATTGACCGTTTAGATTAATATTTTATATGAATTATAGCATATCACAATCTTGAAAAACTATAAGCAATAGTTTGATTTCTTTTAAACTTAGTGTAATGCATGTACTTTTAGTTCTAGCTAAACTATGTGATTTTTAATAGCTAAAGTAATATATTAGACATCCTTCGATTTTTCTTATATTTTCTTGCTATAGGTGATAATCTATAACATTTTTTTAATTCTAAATTTCAAAGCCCCAAATTTTTCTTATAAAGATTAATAGGTAAGCCTTTAAAACTCGTTGATGGAGCATCACCCCATTCAGGTGCAGCAGCCACGTCTCTTCTATCTTTATTCCCCAATCACATATTAAGGATATAACAATTGTCTCCTAATTACAAGTATCTTTATACTAAATTCAATTCTGTTCGAGACGCTATCAGGCATTGAATATAAGCATCTCTCTCAATAGGATTTGGATATTAATTCGCTACATTATGAGGAATTAATCACTTCTGCTGGCTAGACCTAACTCCGCCGGCAATTTTCTCCTAAACTTTTGTTGACATGTATATGATGATAAATTCGGAGACATTTTTTATATCATCGTAACAAACTTTTTGCAAAGAAACAAACCTCCCTTGAATTTACAAATTTTAGAATCCTACGAATGATCCTCTCTATTGCTCACCATCACTCCTTGATTTTTCTTAGCCTCATATTAGATCTATAAAATAGCGAATATTATCATAGCTTTATTTTAATGTTTCCGTTTAGGAACGCGGTAGAGAAGTACTTTTACGTAAGTCGAGATAAATATGTGAATGAGATTATCTCGTTTTACGGAAAAACACTATTGAACATGCGTTTAACTTTTCCAAACACTCCGCCAAACAAACCGAATATGAACTTCGGCTTTGATTTTCATTGTTTTAACACATTAAATACAAACAGTAGTTCAATTGTTTTTTATTACTATCTTTTCTGATGGTAGTTACCGATGGAGTAGCTTAAAGTGTAGTCCATTGGAATATTCTTAACAATTAAAGCTTCATTTAATTAATGGAATCAGATTCTTCCTTTTTGAAAGTTTTTGTCAGGAATTAATGCTAGAATATATGCAGACTTTAGAGGGCCCGGGCAACACAATCCATCAAGATCTTAAAAAGCATCACTTCCTCCCAATGGGCATGTCAGTTAAGATAAAAAGTATTTCAAAATCCATAAAAACTATCTCAAAATCTGTAAAAGCATTTTGAAATCCGTAAAATATCTTAAAATCTGTAAACTTCTTTTTCCTAATGGAATTTCCAAACACACATTATTAATGACATTCCTTTTGGGCTATGAAGATAAACTTGGACACACAAAATGTTTGTTAAGCAAGGCCTCGGGATGTCAACTGTGCCTCCAACCGCCTTTCAAATTTGGGGCCCTTCTTAAATTTTTTTGGGTGTTTTTTAATCATTAGATTCGTTATATAAAATGAGTGATATTTTTATATTTCATGAGAAAAAGTGGTTAAATTTTTATTTTTTATGATCTTTTCCTTATTTAAAATACTTACAACACTAGCAACTCAGGTTGGATTGAGTGGTAGAGGTTTTTGTCACTTAGTGGTTTGCTTCTGCATTTCACTCATAATTAATTAAGAATTAATTAACTGCAAAGACTCCTTTTTTATTTTCAAAACTTCACATATATTCATTCAATAAAGAGATTATACAAATCATCCTTTTAGTTTTATTTTAATGAATATTAATGACTGAATGGAATTATAGGTCGAGGTTGTATGATGCCTTCTGTGGAGAGAATCTTGTGGCAGTAAACTTAGAGGTCGAGGTTGTAAGAGATGGCGGCGATGATGGGCGTTACAAATTTGGTCCCATTAAAGCCAAAGAATTTGGTGAGAGTTTCACAGTGACAAGACGAAGATCAGTCGGACCTGTGATATTGTTTTCGAGCTATGAAATGGTAAGAAGGAATCAATTAGCCTTGCATAGACAGGGGATCAAAATTATGAGATTGCGTTCGATTAAAAGGCTCCCTTGCATCTTCTTACATATTATGTGATCCTTCAGTTTCGACTAAACGTAATGGACTGCGTAATCCTGACATTAGTTTTCACGATGAGCCTCCACTTGATGATGTTATGAAGGAAGCAAATGGTATTCGGAGTCGGTTGATTATGGGAGATGATGCAGGAACTGCAGTAATCTCTCATGGAAGTAACAGTACTGCTGGAGGGCCTTCTCTTCCCCCTTCACGAAATATTTATAATATTATTAATAATACAGGCAATTTCAAGGCCATGGCAACTGCTGTATCAGCAAGTGAAAACAACGAGTGTTGGGATCAGACCAACGATTAACAATGAAAATTTCAAGGTCTTTTACCTGTCTTGTACTATGCTGTATCTTGTCGAACGTCAAACATTACAGATATTAACAATTTACTGCTTCAGGTTTTTTCACCCCTCTCTCAAAGTAAGAGGAGTTTTAGTTGGGAACAGCTATCCTCCTACTTTTTGACATCTCTCTCTCTCTCAAAGTAAACTGTCGCTTGTCCTGCACTTGCAACTGAGATTCAAACCTTTGTTCACTGCACTGCGAGAGACTGATATCTTCCGCTAGACCCAACCCCTCTTGGGACAAAGTAAGAGCTGTGTATATGTATGTACTTTTATTTGCACATCCATGTCGGCTTCGAAGTCCAGCCCATTGCTATTCGGTTTACTCTTATAAAACTTGATACATCTTTCTGTTACCCGTTTTGTGTTGGTGTTTAGTTATTTTTCAGTCATTTTCAGTTGTGTTATGACTTGTGACAATGAAACCTGTCATTTGTGGAAGAGAAATCCATCACAGATCATATTTCGTCACACGGGCACCACAAAATTTTGAGTGATCATTGAAAAAAAAAATCTACCTCAGATTTGTGAAGTAAAATTTCGTGCGGTACAAATGAATTCGTTACAAAAGAGTGACGAGTTTATCGAACTAATTCATTCCGAATAGTTTTGAGTCTGAGCAGCCGCACAGTTCGTACCTGTGGAGAAAAAGGAGGCAAAGGAGAGTTAGAAAAGCTTGGGATTCGTGGGAAATGAAGGGTTTTGCCCAAGATTGCCTAGTTTAAATTCTTCGTTTTCTTTTCATGCTAACAAAGGGTTCTTCTCTAGGAGCAGGGAAGTGAAGAGAAATAGAGCAGTCTTACGGCGAAGAGAGAAGGTGGATTTCTCTCTCTCTCGACTCTTTTCTTCCTTCCTCGTTAAATGCCTAATGTAGACTGTACTTCATGCTCCTTAACAGGGCCTTGATTAACTTCTCACTGTAAACTCCTTTTGGCTCAAAATTCATTCTTGCCAGAAGTTTATCCAAACTGCGGGAATCTTGGCCAAACAGGCTCATTATTGCAATAATGAATTTTAATATGGCTTTTTTAGGGTATTGATCCATTTTTGTGAAAAGTAATAGTTACTCGCCTTTAGAGATTCTCTCGTGTATATATATCTGGAAAAAAAAATCATTCATTTTGTTGATTTGATCCGACAACACACTGTGAATCATCAATTGAGGGAATCGCGTATCACAACTTCTGAAAAACGTTTGATGCGTTTTCTTTAAAGAAAGCATTGGGATATGGGATCAAATTTAGTGCTTTCCTTTTAAAGGGAAAAATAAAATTAATCATAGGAAGCTTTCCATTTTGGAGCTAGCTTATGGGATCTATGACAATAAAATAATAGAATTCTAAAAGATGATTCTTGGGTGGCCAAGTGGGCAAGGTGATTGATATGAACAACCACACAATCTTATTGTAATATTTTATAACAAGCTTTCTTGTTTTAATGAGCAAGCAGAGTTGTTAAATATAATGACTGAAGTTGAATGTGAAATTATATGAGAAACTAAGGAAGGGATTTAATTACTAAAGATTACAAAGTACATGAACTGTATTTATCCGATAACACACTTTGAACTGTCAATTGAGAGAATCGCACAATTTATGAAAAACGTTGTGGTGCTTTTTTTTTAAATAAAGCATTGAGATGGGATCCAACTTAGTGATTTCTTTTCAAAGGAACAAGCTATGACTAACTATAGTTTACACTTCACGTTGTGGTGCATTTTCTTTACGTAGTAAGATTTCAATGTAGATGAACTGTATTTAAATTCCATTTCGTTAAAAAATGCGAGTATGCCGCAAGGTGCATTTCACGCACATGTTTATATCTTGAAATGAGAGTATGCAACAAGGTGCTTTTCACATATCATGAAGCCTTGTTTCAAGACAATTGTTTTGCAGTAAATTAAACAGAGTTCGTGACTGCAAGTGACTTTGGTCCAGATATTTTATTTAAGGCATGAAGCTGCACTTCAACACACATAATGAACAAGTTTGACGTAGTGTATCGAGAAAGCCAAGAATGTAGTGGAAATTTCATAGTGCGGTGAGAATCACGACCATTCAATAAATGAATTATTGGAAACCAAATTCTTGCTTTGCAAAAAGTGGTCCTCTGGAATTTATTCCTGTTTTTTTTCAAGGCCATATTATATCTATATATGGTCCAAAGGGTTTAGGGTTATAAATTAAGAAGTGTTAATATCACTAATGATCCTAACAGTTTGCTCAAATTTAGTTTTGGTTCCTATATTTTCATAATGACTTAGTCTAAGTTTAAGTATTGATATCAAAACTAAAATTCATTAAAATTATAAGGACATGTCATTACACTCGTATCAAATCTATATGAGGCTATATGGAATTTAAAACTATTGGGATTAAAACCAATATTCCATCAAATTATATGAACTAGTAACGCAAGTATAGCAGGATATAAAATTTAAGTCTAGACATAGTTTGGTGGGGCCTGTGTCCACAAATGGATACGTTGGTCATAGTTTGGTGGAGGCTGTGTTCATAAATGGATGTGTTGGTCAAGAATATGTTTAGAGGATGATTTTTTGTAGGATCATTCAAAACACGTAAACCTTAAATATAAATGGTTGGATTATCGATTGGATCTTTCATTTATCGCTCAATTTGTTTTTTTTTTTGGATTCTGAAAATGAGAGAAAAAGAAATTATGATGGGAAGATACAAATAAAATAACATAATAAAACAATTGTTTTCAAGTATAAAACATGTGTAAATGAAAACCGATGACCTTATTTATTTTATTTTCATCAATAACATATTTCATATTATGATATGTTAATTATTAATTTTGAAGAAAATTTTACATTCTTTGTTAATAAAATAATTGCTTTTGAATTTTTTGTGTCTTGCCTTTAGTGGCAACGCAAAAAAGTCACAACTGAAAGTTTTGCTTTTGACAGCAACCAAAAAAACCACCGCTAAAAGTATGGCCTTTCACGATGGCGGAAAAAGTTGCCGCTGAAAATATTATCTTTGTGCTAAAATTATGGCATTCACTTTTTTTGTTACCACATATGAAAGTCCTTTTTTCTAGTCCTTTTTTCTGAAGTGAATAAAACGTCCGTTCAAGAAATAATTATTGGAATCAAATTCTTGCTTTGCAAAGTTGTCTTTTGGAATTTATACTTGTTTTCTTCACGGCCATATTATATATATCGTTGAATTCTGTCTTTGATCTCACATGCCTCTCTCCAGTCTCTTCCTTGAACATGTATCCTATTCCTTGGCTTAACCCATGGCTTGCCCAGCCCATATTACGCCCCCCTAACCCATCGGACCCTACTGTTAGTGTTAAGCTCTATACATGGTCGAGTGAAGAATTTCGTGAAGAGCAGGCTCTAGTTTACACTTCACGTTCCCACTCATCACAAACTTGCATTTGCCATTGGAGATCAAATCGCGACAAGTTGCTTTTCACACTCCAAGATTCGTTGTGCACAGGTAATCCCGTGAGAATAGACCTGGAGATCCAGGCGGTAAGAGATGAGAGAGGCTTCTACGTGTTTCGTAAATGTAAAATTCATAACCACAGTGGGAGATTCGTAGAGAAAACAAAACGAGAAGGGTTGCGTCGAATGAGGTACCGAGATAAGTTTCACCCCAGAGAAGCCGAGCTAGAGTATTGTAGAATCGATGACGATGAGGTCGACATTGATTTCACTTCAGGCCTTCCCGGTGGACCAGGTCTTTCATATACCATCAACTTACACTGTCATTATCTGAAAGGCATTGATGCAGAACTTGATGGTCCTGAATGTTATTTTGGTCATCCATGGGGACAACAAACTTTTATAGGTCATTGTTTTGTTGAATATGTGGGAGGGAAGCCTCCAAGTAACGTCTTTGAACGGATGATGATGAATGAGTCAAAACAAGAAGAGAAAGGAAGCATCGTTGATGATGGGGCTTCTTCATCATCATCAACAACAACACGTAGCGCTATTCTGAATGCAGGAAATACTCAAGGTTCTTTGAATGGCTCTAACTTCACAGCTTGTAGGTTTGATTTTGGGCACTGATCAAAGAAGCTTAACGACTTTCAAGATAGTACTACTCTTGGGTTCTTCCATGTATGAGTCTGTTGTGTCTTTTGATGTCAAAAAGCAACCAGAAGGTTACAAATAAATTTGTCTTAATTATAAACAAACGCAGTGGATCTCATTGTACACTACATATATGTATGAGACGTCGTATATGCGTGTTTATCTGTAACAAGTCTTACTGGAATATATTACTTCTCAGGTGTTCAATAAATTAATATGATGAATTTGGATTAGTTTATTTTAAATGATTTTATGTTATATGAAGTAAATATATAAAAAGGCTTTTGTCTTGTAAAGTATAAAATTGTTTATTTTCAAGTGGCAGTGTATACCAGTAGCACTTTAAATCAATATAGAAAATTTATGTATCTAATAATAAAATTTATAGCAAACCCACTATTCAGATGCTATAAATAAATAGTGTTACCAATTCCCTAGTTTCATGCCTTTCAAGTACGAATATTTCTAGTTTGTGATGAATTATGTTTTATGATGGTGATACTAAACAAGGAAGGAGAACATAATATCAACCATGGTGTTTTGTTACGAAAGCTTCTTATTTTTCTGATGCAAATGACTAGTAAATTTCAAGAGAATAGTTGTTGATTGTTAGAGTAAAAATTGTTAAGAAGAAGAAGGAGGAGGAGGAGGAGTGTGACACCTCCTATTTTCCCCCTATACTCTTATTATATATCACTTAAGAATTACTCTTGGGCCTTAGACACCAAGAATTTGTCCAAAATTGTAAACTAGAATTTTGAAAATCGGAAAAGACGCTGGTACTGTTCACAGTGCCATTTTCTAGTTTTCTGGCACAAATTTGAAAAATCATAACTAATTCTAGAAAAATCAAAACTGAGTGATTCCAATTTCTAAATTTTTCTTATTAAGTGAACTATAGGGGAAAAATACTCATGGTTTCCAATTCTTTCCCATTTGATATAGTTTATTCAAAAACCACAGACTGTCCGAAATGGCTCCTTCCAGTTTTCCAGATTTTACCTCAATCTTTGGAAAATCATAACTCTCGAAATACACATCCAAATTTCGAAAACTTTATATCATTTTAAAGCTTAGGATGTCTAGGTTTTTACTGGAAAATTTGGAGCTCATTTGGTATTTTAAATCGTCACTGGAAACAGATTCGTTTTTCAGGGCCTTTGGAACCCCTTTAGCTTTGAAACCAATTTTCTTAAAAATTTACCAAAACCTCTTTTTGATTCCTTAACACCTCTTAAACATGCACGACCATTCCCTTACCATTCTTGGTTACTTTTAGCTTATCATCATGCATACTTCATCACCCATTCACATGATACTTTTGTAGAGGTTTATGTT
>JANTPZ010141950.1:0-29741 GCA_025593235.1 Vachellia pachyceras | reverse complement strand
GGAGGGTTATTACGTATAGCCGCAACAGATCTCTAACAGTTTTTACTTTGTACAGCGACAGCCGCTTGTGAATTTGACCATCTTTGGCTATCTTTTTCGAACGCCATATCTCGTCATTCAGTGATGGGCGGCTGTGTTTCTCATACGCTGTCAGAGTTTCAGTTCCAACTTCCAAGTATTGTAGAAGTGTAATAAAACCAAAAACAGAACAGTAGTTATCGTTAGAGGTGAAATTAAAGGGTTCGCAGGCTTACGCTGTCCACGCTTATCCTTGACGACAAAAGCTTCACTCCTTCCTCCTGCCTTCTCTTATGGTTGCTTCGTTATCCACAGCTTTGGCTCCTAACCTGAACCTGCGACTTCTTGTCCAGCTCGAGTTATCACTGAACTGAATGTAAGGGACAACACCGATTCCGTTTTCTAATGTAATGAACCTTTAACCATTCAGTAACTCGCCCTTATTCTCTCTTCAAGGTGAGATATTGGTGTTGAATTCTGCTTCGCTCCCATTGGAACCAAACTCACCCTTGAGCGCACACATCGCGATGTTGGTGGGAATAGTTCTTTGAAGAATATAAGAAGAAGAGATGAAGAAGATGAAAAGAAAAGTTGTGCACAATGTCTCCAAGGCGTGGGCAACACTTTCCTTTAGACTTAATTCACCCCCACCTATTCCTATATTATAGGGTGCAAGTTGGGTTAACCGGTGAATTTCCTGCAGGATACAATAGAGACCCTTAAGTATGGATTGCACTCCCTACACTCAAGCCAAGACAACAAAGGCTTTTACAAAGTGATAATTTGGCTTTTTCTAAGTGTGCACTCAAAGAGAAAGACAATGAGTTTGATCTTGTTGTGTGTAGAATTGTTTCTTTAAATGGGGGGATGGGGAGGGTATTTATAGAGGATGGAGAGATGTCTTGAAGTGGTGCCTTTTGGAAATAATGTCTCTTCAATTAAGAGTCACAACCATACCACTTCAAGAAGTCACAACCATATGACTTTTCAATGAAAAGTTACACCTTTATAAAATCACATCTTTTTATTTTAAAAGTCACATATTTTCATTTTTAAAAAATACTCCAATATCATTATCCTACTGCACCACAGCGGGCCCTGTTCCAATAAAGAAGCTAGCAGAAAAAGGCTGCTGGGATGTGGCTGAGGCAAGAACAAACGGTGATAGACAGCTCATTGAATGTTCAGAATCTCCAATCCAATTGAGTCAACAGAATAACGGAGCATTCGTTCAGAGTTCAGACCCTCCAATTTCCACTCCGACCTCACAAATTCTGAATGGGGGGAAGGAAAACCGAGAGTTCTATGTATGAAAAAGAAAAAAGGGAAAATAAAGATGAGGGAAGAGAATGTAATGGGCTAAACCCATAGAACGCCCAATCTAATTATATTGGATGTTAAAAAAACGGCAATGTTTTGTATTTGTGTGGGCTTAGCCCTCTTATTCTCCACAGTCCCCCGCCAAAAAAAAATCTGATATCCATCGTCCCAACTCCCAAACTTCAAAGCGGCAAAGCGCGGGAGAGCTGGCCGTGGAATCGGAATGGCAAGCAGGAAGGAACACGATCTGGAGCTTGAGAAAGTTCGTTTAGTGAGCCTGGCTCTTGATTCCGGATTCGACGAAGACTCCGCCGGAAAATGCTTGGATCTTCTTGCCGCCCTATACGGTACTCTTTTTTCCACCCAACCAATTGAACGCCCTCTTTTGTTTTTCAAATTTTCTGTACTGTACAGTCTCTCCTTGCACTGGCTTTGATTTCTTTACTTGTATTGGAATTCAATTCCTGACTTCATATTTTCCCGTTTAAAACATTGGCATGCGTTTTTTTACGGGTGAATTTCGGGTTATGTTATACCATGGGTTTCTCGTTTCCTCCTTTCGTCACTTGAACTTTAGGCATAGCTGTTGAAACGGAATATAAAAGTGTGTATTGTTGAACATATTTGCATTTGGTATATGTAGTTTGTTCTTAAACTGCTAAGAATGTGATGCACTCGGCAGCTGTTCATGGACACTCTTATGCATAAAGCCGTTTTAATCTACTGTTTATGTCTCTGAAAAAGGAAAGGGGGCAGGGTAAAGAAGGGGATAAGTCTGGGGACAATTCAAAACAAAGGGGAACGAGTACATAAAAATCCAAATGTTCGCCTTGGCACAAAATGATATATCCATGTCTAATAACTTTTCGCCCTTCCATGAGATACGATTTTCCTGCCCCTTACAACGGTCATAACCGGTTATTGCACTTCTCTGTTTAACAACATCTTCACGTTGAAATGCATTTTTGCATTCATTTTTTTCAGGTGATGATGGCCGGGATTTTATCACGGTTGAGTGCTGCGGTGATGTTTTTCTAGCAGCTTTAGCTGATTCAATGCAAGATACTGAGGAATGGGATGATTTACAGGCAATAGAATCAGAAGCTTGTGGAGCTTTGACTGACCTGCTTGATAAAAATGTCATCGGGGGTAAGTATGAAGATAACGGCATATCGGGAGGTTGTATCAATATTATTGAGGATTCTCCGGAACCCCAGAGAAACCAGAAAGTGGTGGAGTTGATTTCAAGTGACGACGATATGGACTTTAGTGTTTCAAGGGAAAAATGTGCACCGCCAGGGACTTATTTGAATAGTAATATATTTGCAGGTTAACAGTCTCCGATATCAGGGGTAAGAATTTTCCCTGTTTTCACAGTGAGAACTGATATTAAGATAGTTCGGATTGGTGGGCAGCCTTAACAAAAGACAAATAATAAGCCATTAAATCATGATCATTGACATATAGTACAATAGAGAGACAAATACAAAGTAGCTTGTTGGGAAAGTGTGAATGCTGCATACTGCATGCAAGAGATTTAAAACTTGAGATAGGGTGAAACACTGTGGAAGTAGAAGTAGATAGGAAAGATCCTTGGATGAGGAAAGACTAAGTGGGATATGTGGAAAAAAAGGCATATAGTCATGTTTCTAAACCTACATCAGAATGTGAGATATGATTTATGTGCATATCTAATGCAGAATGAATCAAAGTTTTATAAAGATGTTAATATCTGTACACGTGAAAATGACACATTTGCATACATAGTTGGAAAACTATCATGGATTTGCAAGCATGCAAGCACATATTCTAATACTTAAATGTTAAACTTCTATAAAACAATGCATGATGATTGAAGGAAATTTAATATAAAAAATTCAATACTAGGAACAAATTGGACAGAAAATGTAACTCAAAATCAATTTGGAAGCAATCAAAATTAAAAAATTCTTCTGATAAATTGAAGGTCATGAATTGTTTCTAAAACATCTAAACAGGACTTTTACCTGACCGTCCTTGTTGGATCACCAACTGAATAACTTGTTATCATCTACTAAAATGGTTATAGTATGTTGAAGGACTGCAGAAGTAGCATCGCTCAGGGCTCAATTTCTTCAACTGCCAGCAAAATAAGATTGTCAGAACCTAAGGATGAAAGATGCACTCTCACTTATGAAGAATTATAGGTTCTAGATAACATTGAAATGGCAAATGTTGTTATATTTGGTAATAGGACATTTCGACCATTGCAGCATCAAGCTTGTAAAGTAGCTTTGGCAAAGCAAGATTGTTTTATTCTTATGCCAACAGGGGGCGGTAAATCTCTTTGCTATCAGGTCCTTTCTTTCTCCTAACCATTTGATATAAATCTTCTTCATACACTTTGCTGTATTAATCTCTCCTCATCAATTGTTGAGATCTAGCTATAGCAATCAGATATGTTATAACTCCTTTTTTCAAAAAGGGTAAAAAGAATACATTTTCTTCCTTGAAGTTTATGTGAGTTTTCAAGGTGAGCACATATTCTTATAAACTTTTCGCTAAGCCTGCCTCTGGTTTGCAACAGGTTGAAAACTTGAAATCATTAATTTTGCTAATATTTCTATTTAATTTAGATGGAAAAAGTATCTGATTAAATTTTCCAAAAGCTAAAAAATGAAAATACAGTGTTCTCAGTTTATAGCTTGATGCCGCAATTTCAGGTATTGTTTATTTACTCCCTCTATTCGAAGAGATTCAGAAGTGGCCATTACTAAATTCCCAACAAATGCTTACATGTATTCATATCTTCCCATAGAATAATATTCTGTTTTGATCTGCAGAATTATCTTGGTGAGATGGAACTATAGAAAAATATTCTTTTGTATTGAAAATGTGATGGTTTATTTTGAAGTTGATCTGCGTAACCAGACTTTGTCCTGATAAAGGAACCTTACATTCTATTTAACATGCTTTATTTTGTCTTACAGCTTCCAGCAACTCTTCAATCAGGTGTTACAGTAGTTGTATCTCCCTTGCTTTCACTCATTCAGGACCAGATAATCACGTTGAACCTCAAGTTTGGAATACCAGCTACATTTTTGAATTCTCAGCAAACTACTTCACAAGTAGCAGCTGTCCTTCAAGAGCTAAGGCAAAATTTAGTTCCATGTTTATAGTTAACATGATCTGCTCTATTTCTCTGGAAGAAAAATCACCTCTCAGATTGCTGATTAATTAATTGTTTAAAATTTCCTTACATCAATTTTCTTATATCTAGAAAAGATAAACCATCATGCAAGCTCTTGTATGTGACGCCTGAGAGAATTGCTGGCAATCAATCATTTCTTGAGGTTCTAAAATGCATGCATAACAAAGTGCGGTTCTCTGAATTCTGAATGCTTATTTAGAAATCTTTTCGTAGGAGCTTTGGTGTATGAAATTTTAATATATAAATGTGGTTGGTGCTCCCTCAGGGACAGTTAGCAGGTTTCGTTGTTGATGAGGCACACTGTGTCAGGTAATCCTGTACTTTGTGGACAATATGCAACTTCTAGAATTCATCTGTGTCTTCTAATATTTGAAACTTCTTGGAAAACTGACTTCAGCATTATTCAAGCTAGACAAGTCTTTTTGTATTGGGTAACTACTTGTACAAGACATTCTGTATTTATCACTTTCAAATTCATAATTATGCTTCGCAGCCAATGGGGACATGATTTCCTGCCTGATTATCGGGGACTAGGATGCCTTAAGCTGAACTTTCCAGATGTTCCTATCATGGCATTGACTGCCACAGCAACGCACTCTGTCCGTGAGGTAATGGGATGTCATATAGCTATGATGAAATTTTTTTTTCTTTTGCTTCTAAGTTGTTTTATGTCTTCACAGTTTAAATTTGTTTCAGGACATCTTAAGTGCTTTAAAAATCCCCCGTGCAATTGTTCTCGAAAGAAGCTTTGATAGACCAAACTTGAAGTATGAAGTCATTGTTAAGACAAAGGAGCCGCTAAAGCAGCTTGGGAAGCTAGTGATGGATCGCTTCAATAATCAATGTGGAATTGTTTACTGCCTTTCAAAAAGTGAATGTGTTGAGGTCTCAAAATATTTGAACCAGAAATGTAACATCAAGACAGTGTATTACCATGCTGGCTTGGCTGCCCGCCAAAGAGTTGCTGTTCAAAAGAAGTGGCACGAGGGAGAGGTCCATATTGTTTGTGCAACTATTGCTTTTGGAATGGGGATAGACAAGCCTGATGTTGTAAGTCGAGTTAACTTCTTAGCATTCAATTTTAATTTTATTTGAATTATTATGATAATGCTGCTATCTTCACAGCTTGTGAAAGTATGTCTTCAAAAGAATTCTAAGGGCGTGTTTGGTTGGAGCTGGACTCTTTCTTTTCAAGTTGGCCATTCTATTCATGATAGACACCACCAAATTTTTAAAGGAAATTTATGATAACTTGCATGATCATTTAAAACTCCTAATGATCTTATCCATCCGGCTGAAGCACATTGTTGAATGCATCAGCCAAAAATATGTAACGAAGCGCTTTAGACTGGATCTTCCTGATAAACTAGCCAAACTAATTCTAGCTGCAGTGGAAGTTAAGCATTTTTTTAAAAAAAAATAGGTACGAGTTATGCGGGTCTCTAAGTACTTGATTATCTTTCGTCGTATCTTTCAGCGCTTTGTCATCCACAATACGTTGTCTAAATCAATTGAAAGCTATTATCAAGAATCAGGAAGGGCTGGAAGAGATAATCTGCCCGCAGTTTGCATTGCTCTCTAGTCTCTACCAGAAGAAGGATTTTAGTAGAGTCGTATGCTTGATAAGAAATGGCCAAGGTTATAAAAGGGAAAGTCTCAAGTCGGCAATCGCTCAAGCCCAAAAGATGCAACAATATTGTGAGCTAAAGGTAAGCAAGCTTCTTTACTTTTCAGTATCTGACTTATTCTCACTGTCATATCTATATAGAGCACACAATTTATTTACAAGACTTCAAATTGAAATTGATGTGTGTGTAGGATGCCGGAGGCAAGCTTTACTCAAACACTTTGGAGAATCTCTTGACAGAAAAACTTGCAAATATGGATCTAACCCGTGATAACTGCCTCAAGAATGGTCTGTGAGTTGCTCTATAATGCAAGCCTGATCTTCCAAACCATCTCAATGAAGCAACGCCTTTTCTGTTATTTATTTTTCCTTTCAGCTTTATGGTTCACCATTTGGAGAAATCAAAATCTTCGGCTATATTCTGTAAATTGTAAACACACTTTGAAGGGCCAGTTTTAAAGAAAAATACGTTGTTTTTTATATTCTGCAGAATTTGAACTGACATTGTGGCAAAAAAAAAAAGCATCGACTGAAGTTTAGATTATCCACGAGTGTCTGGCCGGTTCAACGAGGGCATAACAGTAGGTTAATCTTGCAAAATCCAGATACCAATAAACCAGAACTAGAATATTACGGCCACTCTAATTGTTTCTACTAACTAAAGAAATGTCTCTACCAAAGGGAGGGAGGGGGGCATAAAAAAGATTCTCCCCTCAGATGATTAGAGCCTGTTTGGAGGGCATTCTCATGAAGAAATTCTGGGGGATCGAAGGCAAAACACTTCGAAAACTGGGATGCCTGAGACAGAATGTTATGCAAAGGAAGGTGATAAATCGAGCAGGAAAAATGGTTGTTACAATATACGACGCAAAACAGAACATCAAAAACAGAGTTGTGGCTCTGGGGTCCTTCCAGATTCTCAGAGACTGGAGTCTTTATCCCGTAGTTGCCACCTCATTTGCCATTCTTTGTGCAGTCCCTCCAATGGCTCTCAATCGATCATATCTCCTTCTCAAACGTTCCCCTCCAAATTGACTAGGAAAAAGGTCAAATTCTTCTTCCAAATCATCAGGACTGGTTGTATAAAGACAAGACAATTCTGCGTCTATGTACGGGGGATGCTTGGGCCTCTTGAAGTATCGTCTCAACCCAAGGAAAACAAGGTAGAAAATTCCCAATGACACTATCGGTTCCGGAAAGAGAAGCACAATAATGCAGAGCAAGTAAAAGAAAGAGGTCGTAACAGGAAAAAAAAACAGGATTCTTCCAGTATCTAACGTGCTCCAGCCACTTCCACAATGAAACAAAGCCACCTACAATATCCTTGATCCTCTTAAAAGTAGCTAGACCTTTTCTCATGCTCCACGTGTATGATCTCAAGTCCAGCATATTGTACACCACCTCGGTGCGCAATGGCGGCTCTGCACTGTTCAATCTCAGCGACGTAACACAAGCAGCTTGGTTTCTTAAAATATCCATCTAAGCAGGAGACAGTGGGAATATGTGATGGTGTCTGGGAAACAGAGGCAGTATGTAGAACTGATGCACATTAAGGGAAGACCAGAACGACCAAGAGAACCTGAGAGCCAAATGGATCTCTCCCATCTTCTTCACTCCAGATGGTTGCAAACAAATGAGAGGATAAGAGTGAGTGTATATTTTGCCACGCTCAAGCGCCGACAGTTGAATCCGTATCTTGCCCATTAAAGCATCCATTGCTCCTCTAGCCCTATTCTCTGCGTCTAGTTGATTATTGTTGAACACTGCAATAGTAATGACCGTGAATGGATCATAAACTTCCCACATATACTGTTCGTTCCACACCGGTGAAAGACTGTCAACCACCGTCCTTGTGCGAACCCACTTGGGACCATACTTAGCCACACAATACGCATGGGTTGGAGCCCCCATGCCCATTGGCTGCAACCCACATGCCTTTCACATCCACAATTCCAAAACCCCAATGCTCGGTCTCCAAAGCTTCTTTGCCGACGCTCTGAAATCGCTGCAATATTCAGCAGGCTCGTCCAGCACGTGATATGCACCATCGAAGGAGATCCCTGGGAAGGATCAACAACGTTAGGCCCTGGCTTATCGAGGTTGTACCATTTACTGGCCACCCCTCCGCCGTCTAATCTCTTGTCCACGTTTTTCAGAGGAATCACGCACTTCCCTAGACTCACATGGTCGGCCAGAGTCCCTTGCTCTATGCTGATTACTAAGGACTCGTTGAACGGCTCCTGTGCAACAAACATCAAGTCCTCGTTCCAGAATGGGTTTGGGTTCTTTTTCTTAGAAAAGCTTGTTCTTAAACGTACGCGCCTCAGATCAACTTGGACGAATAAATCTGAGCTCTCCGGATGAAATCTAAGGATCAAATCCTGAGCCTGAATCACATTGACTCTGAGGTACCATAATGTAGGTAAAATGTATACCTTGGAACGAGTATGAGCAGCAGCATCGCCACTGATCGAAGTAGCGTCTGAAAACCGAGCTTGGGGAAAAAACTCATCTGCTTGAGTTCCCATCCACACGGCCAGCATGACTTCTCCTGCGACAAGTAGGATCCCATTCTGATCCTCCAGCTTATACCATTGCGGTGCCAATGGACTCTCCGGCGGAACCAGTTTAGGAGCATCGGGCACAAGAAACCGAACCCGACCTACGAATGCATGGGGCATGACCGTTCTGTCTCTTACAGCGACCTCGAGATTCAAGTCCTGAATTCTGTCTTTCTCGAAGGCGAATACTTTGTTCCATACAGGAAACGGCGTCCTCTGAAAGAAGCGATCAGTGGTTCCTCTATAGTTTCCAAGTCTGACTTCGACGTAAGGATCCCAGGAAGGCAAGTCTCTAGCCCTAACAAGAATTGCATTTGTTCGACGAGATCATATCTCCTAGTGAGTATGTCACTCTCAGTGGGTTGTCCGGCACTGATGTTGGGAGAAGTCTCTCTTGGACCAAAGTTTGCCATTTCTCAATCCGCAAGAGGACGTAGTTTATCAAGAAGAGCGCTGATAATCTTGTAAGCTAAAAGCATGGTTTATGAGCAAAATTTTACTGTCCTTTCATATGTTGAGATGATTCATGAAAGCTGGAGCACAAATAGGCAGACTCGAGTTTCAGAAACTCTGAAAAGTTGGGAAAGATACGAAAATTTGTATGTTAGGATACAAATTGCGGAGACAAGTTAGGATACAACAAAATAGGAAACTTGCCTTACTACTGCAGTCCAATCATCACAGGAATGAAGCAACGCTTTTTTTTTTTAATGAATAGATAGGTTGGATTCTTGCCCTGCACTGCAATCATATATTTTAACGTATGATCATGTGTAATGATTTATATTTATATTTTAAATATATTATGTGCAAGACACAATAGTGATTTTCATTTTTGCCTAAAAAATAATTTAAAATAACTTATTTACTATGACGTTAAAAAAATATATTTATATAAATCGAAATAAAATTTATCTCAGTAACCCACTTGATAAAAACACGATGAATAGTTTTGCTTAACTTTTAAACGCCACGTAGTCATCATTGTGGTGTGGGTATTACGCTAGGAACGTGCACGTCATCCATCGTAACGTGATGATAGCATATTCCAAACTGCTGCATTGATTTATATGGTTATGGAGTATATTTGACTTTTAAAAAAATAAAACGTGTATTCAACGGTATTTTTTTTATAAAACGAGATGATTTTCTTCACACATTTATCTTATAAATGGTAAAAGTATTTTTCTACCTCATTGGCAAATGAGCTCGTGATTCCAAAGGGATACAATTCAATAAACAAATAAATATAACCTAAATATACCAAATGCACGTCAGCGAGTGATACAGTCAACAATCATTTGAATCTAATTTAAGATTTTGGAATAATGAATGCTTGATCATGAATTGGACACGTTAACATAAATCAATGTGCATCACGTGCAGTAAAACCCCATCCATCGTACGGCCTGTTTGGTACGCAAAATTGATTTTGATGGAAATGAAGATGGAGATGAAAATGAAAATGGATATAGAGTTTAAAAGTGCGTTTGGTATGTCATGGAAATATAATATAATTTTTATGTAAAAAGACTGAAATGCCCTTTACATTTTAAAATAAAAAAGTTCATATGCTACAGTGCTGCTGCATCTTCGAAAATTTCCAGTCTTCTACAGTGCTTCGTCTTCAACATCGGAGCTTGCAGGACGACAAACGACGGCGACGGTACTGAGCTGGACGACGATGAACGACAGCGACAGAAACTGGACGTGACGAACGATGGAGACTTGACGCTACGAACGACGGTGACAGAGACTGGACGCGACGAACGACGGCGACGGGACTGAGCTGGACGACAACTGATGGGAGCTCGCGAATCATTGGTGAGCTGTGTTGATTGCTTTAGTTCGTTGACGGTGGGTTTTGAACCCTGTCCAAGTCCGGTTGCCGGAGGTGCTGAACATTGAGGGGCAAATCTTGAATTCCATGGAAATTTTCACAATTCCATAGATCCAGTGGTGGAATTCATTTTGATGGAATTGACCCAAAATGGGTTCCACATGGAAATCAATTACATGCAACCAAACACTGATATGATGGAATTGGCTTCCAATTCCATTTCCATGTGGCCAATTCCATCCTACCAAACATGCCCTTATGGTATCCAAGTATAATTCTGACCACCCTCTTCTTTATATTTCTTTTTTTTATTGCTCACTTATGAACATTCACGAGTGAAGTGAATGAAAAATAAATTTGGTCTTATCTGACAAAAGCAAGGTGATAAAAAGAGGATCAACGCAGGACAACGTAGATTATAAGCCCGTTTAGAAACGTGATAAATAAGTGATTTTATCATTTACGGAGTAATCGTATGAAGGAGATTATATTATTTTACGGAAAAACACAATTAAGCGTATGACTTTTCTAAATATGGTTCCAAACAAGATCTATAACTTACAGTTTTTTTTTTTTTTGCTAAACAGAAGTAACCATCCGATAGAGGTCTTCTGTTTTGAGGTTTCCTCCGACTCACAAGAGGAGCTTGTGCTTCAATACATCACTGAAAGTTACTCCCATTCTATCTTAGTTTATTTTCTACTGTAACCAAAAAAAATACCGCTTCTCCAATAAATTCCTAGGAGACGCAGCATATATGTGATCAGTCCAAATCAGCAACATCAAGATCCACGTGTCAAACCGTTGCTCGACTAGCTGTGAACATTTCCTCCCTCACAGGAGGGAAGCCTGATTCCTTAAATACGTAGGCGAGAGAGAGAGAGAGAGAGAGAGAGAGAGCGAGAGAGGACAGCTCACAGCTCTGTCTCTTCTTGGTCTCACCCTCGGATTTATTATTGCTTCACTCTCGACTTCTTGAGCCGGACCAAGCACTCTTCCTATTACCCCTAGGCCCTATCTATACCCCCTCTTACGTTCTCACTCCTGGGACTACTCTCCTCATCTCTCTGACTTGTCCTTTAATATTTTCCTCTTATTTTTCTGCCCCCACATGACCTCAATCTCCTCATAGACCCTTTGAAAGTTCTCCATTGCAGACCAAGGGGTGTTACCTCCTTCGTTCTCTTGTTTTTGTTGCCCCGTCTCGTTCTGGGCTTCTTCGCGTTGTCGTAGATCTCTTGTTCACTTCTGGGTTCGACCACCTCCATTAGTGAAGAAAGGCGAATAAAGGAATAAAGAGAAGAGAGTTGAGAGTTTTGGCTGGGATCGATGGATGAAGTGGTAGAATTGGATACTGGATGTCTGCTGGGATTGACGAAAATGCCACAATAATTCAGTTTGTTTTCCCAATTTCAAGGGCACCTACTTTGAAAAGAAGCCGGATTTTTTAAATGTACTGCGTTTGCGGTTTCTGGTCTCACAAATTGAGAGAAACATTTGTTTTCACTAGAAGGGGGTTCTCCGAATGAAAGATTTCTGGTGAGATTGGGATCGAATTTTACTTATATTGCGTGCGTTCAAGGTAGATGCCGGTTTCCTTCTTACCCATTGTACTTCATGGCCTTACTGATGCCTCGTTTAAATTTTGATTCACTTTTCTCCAGGACTCGGGGTTGCTCTATCCACGCAGATTTGGGTCCTTGAGATAGCTTAGGGATTTCAGCAGACAAAACTCTGCGTGCTCTTGCTTTGTTGAACAAAATGGAGATTGATAAGAGACGTTCCAAGGGAGGCTTCCTCAGTTTGTTCGACTGGAATGGAAAATCTCGAAAGAAGCTATTCAGTGACAATCCCAGCAAACCTGGTAATTATCTACGCCCCCCCCCTCCCGAGGGATGTTCATTGTCTTATTGACCGTATATATCAGACTACAGGCTTGCCCATTATTCTTACCCGTCGAATCTTTTGTCAATGCTTAAATCATTCTCTACTGCGGTTGTGATTTACTGTAAATATGTTTGCTATCTTAACCGTAGAAGAATCGAAGCAAGGAAAGGAAAATGTGGAGAGCACCGCAAAGTCACAGCTCAATAGGGTTCGAATTTCTTCCTCTTTTTCACTTAGTTCGCGTGACCTTGCTCTTTTGTATATGAAATTAATTCTCGTTTTCATTTATTACAATTATTTCAGATGCATGGGGATGGGGATGTCGCAGGTCCAAGTTATACAACAAACTGTGATTTTAGTGGGGCACTATCAATTAATAGTGATGAAGGATGTGGTGCTAAATCCCCTGGACTAGTGGCAAGATTGATGGGTCTCGATTCATTGCCTGCTTCGACAGTCCCTGAACTCTCATCCGCTGCATTATGTGGTTCTGACTCTCTTGGATCTCGTCATGAGGATGTTCTTGGCATGAATGGCTATCAACGTGAGGACTACATAAACATGCCATGTAAGCCAGAGAAGCCTTCAAGGGATGCCACAGAATCAAGGGTACAGAAAGGGGCAAATCGACCGATCAAGAAATTTCAAACTGAGATCTTGCCTCCAAAGTCAGCTAAACCAATTCCTGTAACTCACAATAAGCTCTTGTCTCCTATGAAGAGCCCAGGATTGATCCCCCCAAGGAATGTAGCTCATATAATGGAGGCAGCTGCTAAGATAATTGAAGCAAGCCCTTGGCCATGTACGAAGAACAATACATCACCAGCGGGGCCTTCATCTCTTCCCTTGAGAATTCTTAGTTTGAAAGAGAAAATGGAGGCAGCGCAAAGTGCATCCATGCCTGAAAAGGCTGTGGATTCAAGCACTGCCAACCCTGTCAAAGGCAGGCCCAGTGGAAGGTGCAATAATTCGTATAAGTGTGCTCCAGCATTCAAGGCTCTGAGGGATTCTGAAAAAAATAGTTCTCGCCATTTGGGAAGTAAAGGAAAATCATTATCACCTGCAATTGAATCCAAGGCCAGTGTTCAGAAAAGAGATACATTGACTCCGAATGGAAATAGAGGATATGTGAAGCATACAGAGCAGAATGAAACGAAATCAAACCAATTCTCCAGGAGTCAAAAACCAAAAGTGCAGCAGTCCATGCAGCTGAGAACCTGTACTAGCCGGAATAGATCTGTGCTGGGGCAGAATAATCAAAAGCAGAATAGTGTGGCCAACAAGGGTGCATCAGCTTCAAGAACTGATTCCAATAACAAGCCAACTACACGAGTTCGGTCATCAGATAGTACCACAGAAGGAAGGAAGACAACCAATGAAGGTGCTGTAAGTGCAAACAATGGGCCTGGAAGGTCAAGCAGAAGGGGAAATGATCCTCAAAAGGAGTTTTCACACTCCAAAGCTAAGAAGGTACCTCAAAAGAAAAGGCATATCAGCAGGGACGTTTTTGATGAGGCAAGAGATCCTAATAAAGCAGTAAATAATTGTGAAAGCAAGTCTATAAAATGCAATATTACCACAGATGGGATTATAAATCAGGATGTATTTAACATGAAAGAAAGCAAGGATGTTGTTTCATTCACATTTACATCACCCTTGAGGAAAAACATGCCTGAGTCTCAGTCCTCTATTCCACTGTTGGGGACTAAAGACAATACTGATGTTACTTCTCTTGATCACTATGATTTGCTTTATCCTGAAAAATTATTATCAGCTCCTTCTGGATTACATGCAATAGATGGTGACGCTTTAAGTGTCCTGTTGGAGAAAAAACTGCGAGAATTGGCTTCTAGAATTAATTTACCTCAGCATACCCAGGCTATAGAGGGATCTTCTGGTTTACCAAGTGGCTTACAAGATAAAATGCTCAGTGTGGTAAGTACCAAAACAAGGGAACAAGACAAAAGCTTTCATCGTGACCTGCCTGGTGATACATTTATGAACACACATGCCTTTGGTTTTTCTTCAAGTGATGACCTGGTGCATAACAAGAATCAGCAGTCGCAGGTCTCTTTCATATCCTTTGCATTGTCAGCTTCATCTACTATCGTTTTTCTTTTACCTATCAATTACTAATATTGCATCCTTGGTAACTTTCTACTATCAATTAATCTAGAAAATAATGTTAAGAGAGTTGAAGATGGAAAGAAGGAAGAGGGGGGTAAGCCTTAATTCTTAAGTTTGCAATATAGCTCTCTGTAGCTAAAATAACATATTTTTAATATGCTTAAGGTCTTATAGCTCACACCCTCCAATTGAATATATAGAGCTGTAATTTGTACGATGCAAAAGATGAATGGATACGATGTGCAGTGTCAAGAAACTTGTGAATGATGTAAGAATTTCATAGGTATTGTCTATGATAAAAGAATTGTTCTTGAACATGCTTAAGGTCTCACGTCTGCAGCTGTCTTGTAACGGAGTATGACTGGTTAGAATATTTGCGACAAACTAAGAAAAATATTAGTACAAGATATGCCATCCATGTACGCCATCACACTAGGATCACCTGCTTATGTGCCAAAGAGTTGATCCTGGCAGTCAGCCGTTGAGTATGGACTCACAATGGTGTTTAAGATTTTATCTTTTTTTAGTATCAGATCACTCTTCGGAATTCAGGTTGCATGACATGACTCAAATAATTGGAGATATGTCTATTCTTTTGAAATAAGCCGAGCTCATATATCCACCTCAACTGTGCCACTCTTCACTTGTGCAGACATTAGAAGCAACGGAAGAGCCCAGCTATAGCAGCAACTGTGAAACTGGAAATGATCCAGGCTGTCAGCATCCCGGACCTGTTGGAACTTTAGAAAATCGTTGTGCTAGTGAAAGTTACGTGGGTAGTGAAGAAAGTGCATATGGTAATGTTTTGATCTCTACTTTCTATCATTTGGGAGCATTTTTTGTAATCTAAATTAAAGGCAAATTCTGTAGCTTTTACTCTACACAAGTGCATCTATTTGTAATATCTTTCTGTTTTCAGGCAGCACAGTATATTCATCCACACAAGATGAAGACGTGTCTAATTTTTGTCCTGTAAATGAATCTCCACCCCTTGATAATGGGGCAAATTTTTACGAGCAAAGATCTTCCTTATCTGTTGAGGACATGACATGTAGACGATTAAGTAGTACGTCAATTTTCTCAGATCTTAAAATATCAGGGAACACAGAACTTGAATATGTAACAGACATACTAAGCAGTGCAGAGTTGATGACAGAAGACTTTGTGCTGGGCCAAATCAATGAGGTCATAATGCCAAATCTGTTTGATGTGTTGGAAAGGCAGATGGGTACTGCCAATGACTATCAAGAAGAGGATTACAAGCTTGAGAGAAAGGTTTGGTTCGACTGCGTAGTTGAGTGCCTTGAATTGAGATGCAGACAGGCTTTCATGGGGAGCTGGAAAGGATGGCCTAGATGGATGGAATTGAATCAGAGGAAGGGAAGGTTGGCAGAAGAAGTGTATAATGAAATTCTGGGTTATAAAAGCATGGAGGAGGAAATGATAGACGAGCTAGTGAACAAGGACATGAGCACTGGTTATGGTAAATGGCTTGATTTTGACAAGGAGGCCTTTGAAAAGACTTCAGTGATTGAGTGGGAAATATCAACGTGCTTGATTGAAGAAATAGTTTCTGATTTGTTGCTTGTTTAACCCCTGGCGTGTTTTGGGGCTTCGATTTTTTATGATAACCACATCCCCTAATGGAATCTGTATTATTTCACCATCCCTGTCGAGAGAAAAAGATTGATGAACAAGTTCAAGTGACCAAAGGGGGTGGATACACCAAGCCCTACACTCCTTGTCATTGGATTGAAGTATATTCATATTGCTAGAAGGTGTACTTGTAAGAAGCATATAGTTGCTACCAGTGGGAAGACTTTGAATATTGACAAGCTAACGATTTCTGTCCTGTTCACCAGGGAATCTGACTCCCCAACCCTTTTTTCTGCCATACAAGGCTTGTATCATTTGACTTGGAGTATCTTGTATGGATGGCAAAAAAAATTCTGTATGGAAATCATTTTTTTTTTTTTACATTGAGAAAGCAAATATTGGCTTAAAAAATCAGTGAAAGAAATGTCCAACAACAGTAGCTGGAGCATGAGCAGTGAAATAAATTCATGTACCATCAAATAAAAGTTATTAAATTACATTGCAATCGGAAAAAAGTTACTAAATAACGCAGTCCATATTTCAGGTATTGCAATACACGATTGGATGTGCTTATTATAGACTAAAATAAAATTGGGTAGGCTGATTTATCTGAGACGTGAGTAATATGATTTGTTTTTAAATTTTTATATGAGAGAGTAATGGGGGGAATGTGAAGAGGAAGATAGAAAAATAAGATGGGAGGAGTGGATGGGCGTGGGTCATAGCCCAGCCCACGTAAGATGGGCTAAGATTAGGAATAGAACCATCCGCTTTGAAGAGGAGAAAAAAAATATTTAAAATAAAAATTTGTGTAAAATAAAAATATTTAAAATAAAAAACAACTATATCCCAATTTTTGTTAAAAATCCAGTTAAGTCTGAATAATCGAGGGTGTACGTTTTAAATTTAAAGAATTAAAATAAAATTTGAAATAAATACAAAAAATTTAAATTAAACGTTCGAAAAAAAATTGGCATGATTTATTTGTTTTCTTTTGCCAGCAAGAAGATTAATTCATTGAATGAAAAAATTGAGGTCCCAAGTGCATATATCGATTTGATTGTTTTAAAACATTTTAACCCCGCAGGAGAGCGAGTTCTTGGTTATGCAGCATCGTTTCGCTTTGCCCAGTTCTTCTGTGGTTAATTAAATCTTTTGATCTATCTAGGGTTTGTCCGTTGGATTGTTGCAGCGGTGATCCTCTCAATTCGATTTTTGTCTGAATCAATTGATTTCCTACACCATCAATTTAATAGCTGGGGCGGCAAGATTTTCGAGTCTCCATGGCTCACACCAGTAACGATGTAAGCTCTAATTTTCGTTTGGAGGAGAAATTTTTCTCTCTCCCAACTTGTGCTTTAGAACGCTCATCGGATATGGAGTTGTTAAATTTTCAATTCCTGCATTCTCTTCATAGGTCGCCGGGGTCGACAACACGTTCAGAAGAAAATTTGATCGAGAGGAGTATTTGGAACGAGCTCGGGAGCGTGAGAGGCAGGTGAGTTATTCCGTTGCTTGGTTCTATGCTGCATGCCCAATGATATTTTTCTGTTGGATTTTGAATAGCTTCGCTTAGTTAATCGTTACATATGTTAACAGGAAGAGGATGCCCGATCTAGACCTAAAAGTAAGTCTTTTAGTTTCTGCTTTTGCTTGCATTTGCTTTCGGTTAGCATTTTGCACTCGAACAGTTAGAGCTTTTTTGGTTGTTCTTGATTGAACTCAGTACGTTATTGAGTTGGAACCATGCTTACTACATTAAGTAACACCATTGTTTTTATGCAGCCAAAGGTCCTCCAGTGCAGAGGAAACCCTTGAAACATAGAGATTATGAGGTGGACCTTGAATCTCGCCTGGGGAAGACTCAGGTAAGCAACTTTGGACAGGATTCTATTTCTAAATGTTTTTGCTTTTATGAAGCTAGGATTTTCTGCGTTGCATTTTGGTCTAGTTTCACATCTGCAACCAGATTTTTATAGTTAGTTTCATTAAGATGTCCTTTGCTTGATTGGTAGTCTCTTGGCTGCATGCTGTGCAAAGACCTCACAGACTCATGGGAGCTTCACATTTCTTCTCTCTGACCCTTTAACTTAATTTAACAACATGTCCAAGCATTCCTTATTGTATGTTCGTTTTTATCTGTGACTGAACTTTTATGATTATTCAGTTTTACTGAAAATAAAAATATAAACCCTTTTGCAGGTTGTCACTCCAGTTGCACCTCTAAGCCAGCAGGTACTTGCATAACATGTTTGTTACAGTGATTTTTAAATATCATAGTTGCTTCTGAAGTGGACAATTTCTATACTATTGTTGCTTCCCCCGACATGGTGCATCAAAATTAAGAGTAAAAAAATCCGTTAGTGCCCTTGCACTTTCCCATGAAACACAAATTTCTGCTATCTTTTGAGATTCGAGAATTGAAACAAATTATGCTTCAGTTCAAGTAAGATGCAGATTATGTGGGTCATTAGATTTGTGAAGAATAGTGACTGAGAATGGCTTGCTGGCTGCTATGTGTTCCGGGCATTGGCTGCTAGTTTTTTCCCTCTTGTATATATGCACGGAGAACAAGTAATTTAACTTGTTCACTTGCATCTTACGGACTTTGATACTTGCTTCATTTTTTATTATTTGATACTCTGTATTCTGGTATAACTTGTTTGACATTTCATTGCGGTTGTTCTTTGAATTATTCCCCACTGTTGCAGGCTGGATACTACTGCTCGGTTTGTGAGTGTGTGGTAAAGGATTCTGCAAACTACTTGGATCATATTAATGGAAAGAAACGTACTGGCCTTCTTAACGTGCTTGCCTTGATTTAACATATTAGTACTTGATTTGATTTGATTTGATTGTCTTCACCATTCTGACGATTATGATTTCTTTGTCCCTTAAGATCAAAGAGCTCTGGGAATGTCTATGCGAGTAGAACGTGCTTCTCTGTCACAGGTATATAGTTTAAGATTGATTTTGCATTAGAAGACTGTGTGTGTGTGTGTGAGCATGCGCATATCTGAATCACTTTTGTTAGCTGTATCTGTACATGTGTTGGATAGCAATGCTGTACATTTGTTGGATGGCGATGGTGAATTTTCTGATGAAACAGGTTCAGGACCGTTTTGAAGTTCTTAAAAAGCGGAAAGCTCTCGGAAGCTTCACAGAGCAAGGTAAAGTCTTAGGGGCTGATGTTTCTTTTTCAGAAAAATAGTACTATCTAAGAAATTTTCTTTGTTTCTTAGTTGTGAACATTCCTTTTAATAAATATTTGTCTGATGATTTGGTATACAGATCTGGATGACCGGATCTTAAAACAGCAACAAGAAGAGGAAGAAAGAAAGCGACAGCGCCGGGAAAGGAAAAAAGAGAAGAAGGTCAGTGGTTTGATGTTTCTTATCGAGTCTCTGCACATGGAATGGGTTGGAAGAAACACCCCACCCTACCCCAACCTTAACATTGAAGTGTTCATGTCTTATGTCCAATGTACCTGGCAGTCCAATGGGTTCTTATCATGTTATCTTAATTAGTCATAACTGTTTTTTTAACAACATATTTAATGATGTTTTGTTTATGGCTTCAGAAAGAGAAGGAAGTTGAAGAAGCACCTGAAACAGATCCCGATGTTGCGGCAATGATGGGGTTTGGTGGTTTCCGGTCATCCAAGAAATGATGCCATGCCATAATCTTGATGACGGATATGTAATGTAACAACTGTTTGTAATGTTAAGCTAGATTTGGCATCTGTTGCCCGCCCTAAGCATATGGTGAAAGGATAACGAGGATGCATCTAACAGCAAAAGAGGTTTTGTATCTTGGCTGGATCTCGATTGATTCAATCCATAAATCATGCAATTCGATAATTTATCTTGGCTGATGTATGATTTAATTTAAAGTAATCCTTGGCTTTTCACCTGTTCTGTTATTTCGTTAATTTATTTCTCTTTAGATGCACTTGCTTGATGGTCCGTTTGGGGTGGAGGGAAGAAAATGGAATAATGAAGAAAGCAGAGAAGTAATTTATCCCCTCAGATGGGATTCAAGCGCCCCTTCTATCTAGTTTCAGTTGAAATTTTAACAGAATAATTCAAACAATCCATATATAAACTAAAATTTATATTGAGTTATATTTATTAGTAATAAACTGTGTAGTTCATTTTTAAAAATTCGCAAGTGGAAATGTTTATAGAACTGTGAGGGATTCTTGATATTTATTTAAAATATTTTAACGAATTAAATTATATTTATAAAATAACATATTAAAATAGTGCGAGATAAATGAAAGACATACGTGTCACACTCACACTAGATATGTAGAAAATTTATATATTTCGTGGAAAATGAAATTTAAAGCCTTTCTAGTTTCCCCTTTATCTGCTGTTGAATGAGATTGATGCCATTCGCGGGGATAACAACGCTTGCGGTGGTCATGCAACATTCAAGTCCGTTTCTTTACACTAGAGCGTTTGGACGTTACCCTTCTTACCGGTTACTGGCCTGGGCTTGTCCCCGCCAATCCTGTCTTTTCCCGTTTGACAACGAAGGCAGGTCCTCTTGCACCGCGATTACATTGACGGAAAATGGGCAGAAGATGCCGCAAGATTGAGCGAAAAGTTCTTCGTCTCCTTCACGGTCGCAATACTCGCACCCAAATCACCCAAATCCACGCTCATTTCCTTCGTCATGCCCTTCATCATTCCAACCAAATCCTATCCCACTTCGTCTCCGTTTGCGCTGCTCTTGATCGTATGTCTTACGCCACTCGTATCTTTAACCAAACCCACAATCCCAATATTCTCCTCTTCAATTCCATGATCAAAGGGTTTTCTTTATGTGCCCCCTTCCAGCTATCCTTCCACTTTTTCTCCATTTTGAAGACCCGCGGTATTTTGCCTGATGAGTATATACTTTTGCGCCTCTGCTTAAGTCCACTTCAAACCTCTGTGACTACAAACTTGGCCGGTGCGTTCATGCCCAAGTTATTCGAGCTGGATTTGAAAGCCATGGTTCCATTCGCATTGGGTTGGTGGAGTTGTATACAACTTGCGAGAGATTGGGGGATGCGAGAAGGTGTTCGATCCAATGTTTGATACAGATGCAATTGTTTGCAATTTGATGATTCGTGGGTTTTGTAAGACAGGCTTTTTGGAAATAGGTTTTAAGCTTTTTAGACAGATGAAGGAACGTAGTATTGTTTCTTGGAATATCATGATTTCTTGCCTAGCAAAATTTGAGAAGGATGGGGAAGCCCTTGAACTTTTTCATGGAATGTTGGAACAGGGCTTTGAACCAGACGACGCAACCTTGGTCACAATTCTGCCTATCTGCGCACGCCTAGGAGCTTTAGATGCTGGGAAATGGATCCATTCTTATGCCTGTTCCAGAGGGTTTCAGCAAGATGTCATTGCCGTGGGAAATTCACTTGTGGATTTCTATTGCAAGTCTGGAAATCTTGAAGTTGCGTGGAGCATTTTTAAAGAAATGCCTCTCAAAAATGTTATTTCTTGGAACGCAACGATATAGGGTTTGGCTTATAATGGGAAGGGTGAACTTGGGGTTGACTTGTTCCAGGAGATGATAGATAAAGCCGTTAGCCCTTCCGACTCGACTTTTACCAGCGTTTTAGCTTCTTGTGCTCATGCTCGTTTAGCAGATAGAGGGCTTGAACTCTTTGCTTCGGTGAAAGCAAAATTTCAACTTCAGCCAAAACTGGAGCATTATGGCTGCGTTGTAGATCTTCTTGGACTTTGTGGACAGTTATGGGAAGCTCATGACTTGATCAGAAGCATGCCCATGAACCCTACAGCTGCCTTGTGGGGTTCATTGCTTAGTTCTTGCCGTACTCATGGTGAAAGGAAACTCGAAGTAATTGCAGTAAAAGAGCTTATCAATCTCGAACCATGGAATTCCGGGAATTATGTGTGATTGTCAAATATTTACGCAGAAGAAGGAAAATGGGATGAGGTTGAAAAGGTTAGATTACTGATGCGGCAAAACAACATCAGGAAAACTCCAGGACAGAGTGCTACTGGCTAGGTGCAGGGTTTGACTTAACTAAGAAATGACTTTGATTCTCAGTCTACACAAACTACATGAATTATCGTTTTTCATGCGCACAGATCGTGCCAAAGAAATGGAAGGGTTGCACGAGCTTTGTCTCTCATTGTCTTTACCATTAGCCTCGTGTGCAACAAACTGAAAAAATTGCATTCAACCACGCAAGTTTCCCAGAAGAATGTTTGATGAGCCAAGGGTGGAGACATGCTGTTTTGGAAGAGGTTGCATGAGCACTCTCTCGTTGCTTGCTAAGAAACTGAGGATGTTAAAGAGACTGTCACGTTCGTACGGGACCAATATTCTAAGACAGACCGGAAGGATATGGCGGTTAAGAGATTGCCATGTTCGTATGGGCAGAAGATCGTCATGTAATTGCTTCTGTATCGAGCTGATTATTTGTTATCAATATTACATCCTGGGTGTATACCTGTTATCCGTTTGCACAATCTGATGGTTATTTTCTGAATTTCCTTAGTGTTAATTCGTTTATAACTCAAAATTTGTTGAGTGGTTCGGAAATGCACTTGCATGATGTAGATGTTTGTATAGTCGTTTGTTCTTCAGATTTTACTATATGAATTATTACATTAGTACTCAAGCAATTAAAGTTACCGCGAAGAGGTCAAACAAGTATCTGTTTCTTAATGCTAGTCGTTGTGTCACATTAAATTAAATTAACTGCTACTACCACCAGGACGGAGAGATAAAATCTGATCCCGATTGGTGACTTAGAGTCATTGCTTATTTCTCCACCAACATAATTTCCCAAATTGAAGTTCCCTACACAAACACGTTATCCTCTAACTTAGGACTGCGAATAGAAAATAGAGAACAGAAAGCGAGAAATGATGACGGAAACAGAATAGAATTTTGACCTCCTTCTTTGGCAAAGTGGCAACCAGCTATCAGCGCGTATCTCATTTGTTGCACACTGGCTCTATTGTAGAATAGGAAATTGGATAGCATGTTATCGATGCAATTAAGCACAAGCTGTGTTTCTCTAAGGCATGGGCCACTGCAGAAAAAATCAGTCACCCCAGGTGGTACGTTAATATTCCCAGATGGATTTAATCTATACGACTGGTCACATCCCACGTAGATCTGCAAATTATTCATGGCCAACCCAAAAGAAAGCAGGCTAAGAATATATCAGAGAAGAAACATTATTGATGGAACAAAAAAAACAAAAGAATGACCAAGGAAGCCTTCAAGAAGAAGGTTAACATGAAGCCGCGTGTTTCCAGGGAAAGGAAGATACTAAACACAGACTCACGAGGTCATTATCGAAGCAAGATAAGGCTTTTGCTAAGCTTTGGTCCTGAAGTTGATCCTGTGCATGCCCTGTTCAGGGTGAACAATGAAGTACACAAATATCACGTGAAAACTCAGACCAAAGATGGATGGCAGATAAAGAAAGACAAGTGGTATTTAGAATGTAATGATAACCTGAGCAGCAGCATAAAATCACTATGGAGATTAAGGAAGCTATGAATGAGCTCTTCTTTGGCGGGACTGAGTGTGCCATGATTGTGAAGGGTAGGGTAGGAACAGAAAGTTGCATAGGAACAATACGAAAGAATGCAACTTTATACCATGGTATGAGTTGCCCAAGGGATTCGTCTTTTCCGAGGAGGAAGAGAGGGGAAGAGTGAATGAGAGAGAGCAAAAAGAGGTGACAAAGTTGGTCAACTCACGAAGAAGACAGTGAAGGAGAGGTTAATTAAAAGGAAAATAGCGGTTTATAGCAAGCCAAGGTGGGACTTTGGAGACAAATGGACCAATGAAATGAGTGATCCAAATCTCAGTCCAAGTGTGACACGATGAGTTGGCCACCAACTCTGGGTTCGGGGTTCCAGTCTTGTTCAACTACGAAATTCCATCAGGCGTCAGCTAAAAATGGAAATTGGCAAAAGCAATTTAATTTTTTTTTTTTCGGTGAACAAAAGCAAAAGCTATTTAATTGCATCAAAATATCTGAGCCAATGGAGATGCCGGGTAATCCCCCTACCTCTCTCGCATGCTAAGCGAGCTCTCTACCATCTGAGCTTCTTAATGTTTTGATTAGTTCTGACATTCTTTGATCTGAACTCCGACCAATTGCTTAACAAAAAAAAAAAACCTTTCTTTGAGAGCTAACATTAGAATCAAATTTAGATACTAACAATAGTTGAATCTGATAGAAAATGCTAGACACGTATAATGTGGTGAACTAATGTTTAGATCCCGTTGAGAGATGCGTATATTTGTGTTAGACATTACCTCAAACATAATTACCTTTAGTAATATAAGATGATGCTTATGTTTAAAAGGATAAAATTAGATGCCAAAGGAGGCTGCTCCCACGCATGTATCTTTGTTTTCTACCAAAAAAAAAATTGCGACGTGCACGCCCAGACCAGAGAGCCGGTAAGAGTTTCCACTCCAAATAACGTCCTCCTTCAATGAGGTGCCTGTGAAAACCTGAGCCCAAGTTGAATGAAGCAAGCCCAACTCCTTGTAGTTTCCAATTACAACACTTGGGCCTCAAATGTCAGGCTTGGTTGCACAAGGCATTCGTAATCCGTTCCTTTGGTAAGTGCCTTTTGGTTTGGTCCATCCACCGTCGAAGTTCGCAGCTTGTAAATTGTAATTATGCAAATTGGCGGTGTTTGTTTGATCCTCTGAAGCGGGACCTCGGATCGAATCTTGAGTCCGTAGACAACACGTTTTTAGATTCTTCCCTCCATTTTAATTATGCAAACTGGCGGTGTTTGTTTGATCCTCTGAACTCTGAAGGATTTAGCAGCGAGATAGTTAATATTTTATTTGCTCTTTAGGATTAGGGTTAATTGGTAGAGCCATGGATTTGCGGAGTAGGAGGGTTCAGTTACTCCTCTTCGTCGCTGGCATCGTTGTTCTTAGCATCACAGGTACTCTTGAATCACTGTGTATAGAGCTCTATATCTATGTTTCAGATATTCTAATTATTAGTGTTTATTACATTCCATTTTTTTTGAAAATTTGGCATTAATTTTATCCAAATATTAGCTTGAATGAGAATCACAAACTCCAATCACATAGGTCTGGAACCTTACATGACAGTTGGATGAATCTATATCTCAATCTTTCTGTTGCTGATGTCGGGCTTGATCGAACAGTATCATTTTTTGTTGTTGCTCATCTTCTCTTATTTCCTTGAACTTTTTGTCGTTGACTAATCACATACACTTGTGGATCTCTATTGCTCGCATGCCTTAATTTTGCTAAAAAATATGTTTATTATTTTATAGCGTTCAAAAATTCTCAAAATGGATCTGTTGGTTGGTGTTTGCGCCGGTGTAGGATCAAACGATGTAGCATTTGGAGTATAAACTTGCATGGAGCCATGTCCATTACAATTTAAACTTGAAGTTCTGTCAGCTTGTACAAAAGAAAAAACTACCAATATATGAAGTGTAAACTATCGTCTGTTGGCATTCACAGTATCATACCATCATGCTAACTTAAGCCACGGTACTATATTTGGCCTGTTGCCATGGATATGAAGTTGTAGTTCACTTTCAATCATTCTTCTTGCCCTCCTTAACAGTTGCACCTTTCTTTTTTGTCTGAATTCTGGTTCACTTTCAATTTTGAACTCTAATCTGGAGATCTATGTCAAATTCCCTCTGGGACTGGGGTGGAGAGGAGCTACATGTGGCAGAGCAGCAGTGTCTGTTTATGTGTATCCTAAACTATTATTGGACGAATTGAAAAATATACGTATTTCTAGCATGAATTGTAAATAGGCTTCAAAGTCTCAAAAATTTCCTTGTTAAGCGATCACTTTCAAAACTGCTTCTGGTTCACAAATTTCAGAGCATCAGTTTTCTCTGTGTTCTTTTTCCTTTTTTGGTATTCTTGCTTTGGTTGCTGAAGCATCCCATTTACCCTAGCAAGTTGGATCAGTGTCCGTTATGCTCATAAATTGTTGTTTTCAGCTGAAAAATGCAGGCTGCTGGTCGGGGAGGAGGCGTCATCCCAAAGCGGAAAGTTTACACTCTTAAACTGCTTTGATATGAGCTCAGGAACTTTAGCATGTGTTGTCAAGGAAGGGGTGAAGCTTTATTTTTACAACATCAGAGCTGCTCATGTTGAAAGAGCAAGGAATCATGCAATCGAGTTTGCTCTTGTTGATGCCATGTCACAGGGAATGTCAGCAAAAGATTCAGCTAAGCATGCTCAGAAAGAAGGTGCAAAGGCTGCAAAATCGGCTTCGCGCCAAGCCAAGAGAATCATAGGCCCCATCATCTCTTCCGGATGGGACTTTTTTGAAGCTATGTACTATGGTGGAACAATCACAGAGGGTTTCCTTAGGGGCACTGGTACTCTCTTCGGTGCTTATGCTGGAGGTTTTCTGGGTGAGGAAAGGCTTGGGAGATTTGGTTATCTTGTGGGAAGTCACATGGGCAGTTGGGTTGGAGGTAGAATGGGACTAATGGTATATGATGTGATTAATGGAGTGCATATAATGTTGAGTTTTGTTCAGACGGTTGGCAATGAAGTTGAAGAAACTTTGGATCATGAAAGTTCGGAAGCACCCGAGACCAAGAGTTCCTATTTTGAGGAAACTCCTGGCTATGACAAGTCTGAAGGTTCAGATGAGCCCAGTGTTTTTGAATCCTATGCCGCCGAAGAAACCAGTGCCTATGAATCTCCTGCATACGAGAGATCGGAGACATATGAAAATTCGGAATTGTGATGAATTTTTGTAGCTGATGCGTGCAAGGCATCATCTGCTCAAATAGTTATTGGATGCATGATTGACGTGCATGTATGTTCTTTGTATTTACCCCGACCATTGTGTAACTCCCAAACTTCTGTAACATGTACCCCGTGTTTAATTTAGAAAAGACTACAGTTTTAGTGTTTCTTGTTGATCCTAGTTTCTTACTTTCTTTCACTGACTGATGAGGATTCCTTACATGACATAAAAGTTGAAAAAAAAGGTAATTAGTTATCTTCTTTTTTTTGGGCCTTGAATTGTTTTGAATATTCATTGTTTAATAACTTGACGTGTACTTATAATTATAAAATTTACATGGAACTGCCATTCTAGAGGTTACTTAATTTATGAATGAAGTAGCCTCGCCTCTCACTTAATAAAAGGGTGCATATATCCGGTCTTTATTTTATTTCCTTCCTTGAAAAATAAATCTCAGGACAAATGGGCAGGTTATAATGTAAATTGCAAAGTCAAACCATTGGAAGTTGAATCTAGCAAAGGAGATTTATTTTTATAACAAAGTAAATAAGTGTTCCAATTCTCATTTAAGAGCTTGTTTGAAAGTTAACTTTTACGGAGTTCAAAGTAAAATTTAAATTTTGGAGAATAGATTTTGGAAGAGTAGCTTTTACGGATTCCAATTCAAATGGGAAGTTATTGTGAGGATAACTTTTAGGCTTTACGAGACAAAAAGTAAGTGAGAAAGATGAAAGAAGAAGAAAAAAAAGAAAATTTATGAGAAAAGAATGTGTGCTTTAACAAAAAAAATAACTTTTTTTTTAAAATATATACATATATTTTGTCTCCAGAATAGTTTTCAAAAGTATTGGACAATGATGTGCTGACGTTTTTCAATCATCGGCTCATTTGAGAACGCGGTAGAGAAATACTTTTATGCAAACCGAGGTAAATATGTGAAGGTGATAATATAGTTTTGCCAAAAATCACTATTAAATATACACTTTTAAAAACGTTACTCCAAATAAACCTAATGTATTTGAAACCAAAACCCCTCTCGGAATCTCATCTTGTTTACTTATTATTCACCCCATCTGGGACCACACCCATTTTCGCCCAAGGTTATATTAAATTAAATCATTTTACACAGCACGTAAAACATAAAACCTCTGCCACTGCTGTATCATTACTCATTATGCCACATGTGTAGATAGATATACATATATACATGGGTATTGGGGAGCGCACTCTCAAAAAGTTACATGCACGCACGTAGGTTTACCCCTTCAAAATTGCATTATCATCCCTTTGCTTTAAAGTCCTACTGAATTCCCATTATACATACATACATATATCCTTGTCTGTTCTTCGATTCAAGTCAAGACACACACACAAATAAACACTTGAGATCTGGGGATCTAAATTCCTCTGTAATTCCTGATTAAGCACAGCAGCAGACCATCAAGCGTCATGCAATATCCGTATGAAATTAAATTAGATTGTACTTCGATGCCTTACCAAAACCACACAGTAACTGGCGAGGGAGGTCAGAATGTTCACAGCGCCGCTGTGACAGAGATATATAAAAAGGAAGCCGATGGATAGAGAGAGGAACGGCGGCTGTGTGGGCCCTGCTAGCGGCCATAAATATTGACACAATGCGCAGCAGAGGGTGATATCACAGCTCTGGGCATAACCTCAGAGTGTCGACATGGTTAATGGCCAAGACCTGTTAGTTGACAGAGTCTGCGAGCTCTACGACCAAATCTCAAGGCTAGAGAGCCTGAAGCACTGCAAAAATGTCGACATGCTCTTCACCCAACTCGTCCTCACATGCATGCCCCCCATCACCATCGATGTCACCAACCTTCCCTCTCGTGTCCAACACGTTCGATCCAAACTTATAAGAATCTGTGCCCAGGCAGAAGCCCTCTTGGAGAGCCACTACTCCTCCATCCTGGCCTCCTACCCCCACCCTCTCCGCCACCTCCACCTCTTCTCTTACTACTCCAATTACCTCAAGCTTACCCTCCTCGAGTTCACCGTCCTCGCTCAACACTACCCCCATGTGCCTTCCAACATCGCCTTCCTCGGCTCTGGACCTCTCCCCCTCACTTCCGTCATGCTCGCCTCCAATCACCTTCCCACCACCGTCTTCCACAACTACGACATCGATCCTGTAGCCAATTCCAAGGCCGCGCGCTTGGTTTCGTCCCATCCTGACTTGTCCAAGCGCATGGTGTTTCACACCAGTGATATATTGCAGGTCTCAGAGGAGTTGCAGGGGTACGAGGTTGTTTATCTGGCGGCCCTTGTGGGCATGGGCAAAGAGGACAAGGCTCGAGTCATTGACCATTTGGCCAAGTATATGGCCCCTGATGCGATTCTGCTGGTGAGAGTGCGCATGGGGCTCGGGCTTTTCTGTACCCGGTGGTTGACCCTTGCGATCTCGCCGGCTTTGAGGTTCTCTCCGTGTTCCATCCCACCGATGATGTTATCAATTCAATAGTCGTAGCTCGTAAGTGCGGTGTGCCTCTGCCAACGCAGAACCTTGCCTCTGTCATGCTCCTCCGCCACGAGGATATGATTAGTGAGGGATTATTGCACCCTAGCCAGGTGGAGAAATGAACCTCCCCTTCCCTCTGTACATCATCATCACTTATTGTATTTGTGTGATCGATCTTCTGGTGTAGCTCTATACGTACGTGTTTGACTCACAGTTCAAGTCATGTCTGACCTGTTTGTGAATCATATAGCAAGCAATAGGTATGTATTGTTCCCGTGGTGTTTACGGTTTATGATTTTAATTCAAGAAATAA
>JANTPZ010141949.1:0-25026 GCA_025593235.1 Vachellia pachyceras | reverse complement strand
TCACTTTTATTCCATTGCTGCCTAATTTTTCCTCCCCAATCCAAAAATACCAAAAACAAGTTTTAATTTCCGCAATTTAGATTAGTAGATTAGTTCATTTCAAACCAAAACCCCATTTGCATTTTTGCATCGCAAACATAAGCATAAGCTAAGAACTTTTGGTGCGCGACTTGCTTCCGGTGAGAACGACCCTGGGTTGCAACTATACAACCCTTGGAGATTATAAATTTAATTCTTGGCAAATTTTCAAGGTTGACCAACGACACTGTTTTGCGATTTGCGAGACAGGGCACGCCATTTTGCGTGGAGTATTAAGGGGAATCATGAAAGTGGATTTCAGCCATTAAAAAGGATGGGTGTCAAGAGTGGCATGAGAGAGAAGTGGTGGCAGGGTTATAAAGAAGAAGAAGAAGAGGTTGAGGTGGAGATGATGCGGTTGGCACGTGGTGATGATGAGGTTTATAAGCAGAGGCTGCATGAATAGCTTGATCTGCTTTTTATAACACTCCTTAATCTTTATCTTTAGCTTCATTTTAATCCATTTGGAAGCACCTTTAGGCCTTTAGTGTCTTAGAGTAACCAAAAAGTGAAAAATAAAATTTTCAAGTTTAGGGTTACTATTCACGTCACTATTCACAGATTTTTGGGCCAACTTTGAAAATTCATAACTAATTCTAGAAAAATCGAAATTGAGTATTTCCAATTTCTATTGAAAGCTTATAAGTTATTCTTTAAGGGAAAAATACTTATTGAGTCATTATCTTACCCAATTGAAACAGTTTAATACGTGAAAAAGTACTGTTCATTTGGCAATTTTTCATTTTTTTCCAGATTTTCAATGATTTTCTTCAAACTTTGGAATATTATAACTTTTTGTACAAAACTCCAAATCCGTCGTTCTTTGGCTTGTTTTAAAGATTACAATGCCAACTATTTTTCTGTGTTCAGCTCAATTCAAGTTCATTTACCCTGTTTTGAAATAGGTCAAAGTTAGGGGTTTGACTAACTTTACTTTGATAAAAAGTTAAACTTTTCATTTTCAAACTTCATCATTTAAAACCCTAACTTCTAATCCATGTTTAATTATGTTTGATCATGCAAATGGGATTTCTTTAAGCATCATAATTCAATCCCAAATCACATAACTTTACAATATCATCCTCATACAAAACATATAAATTCCTTGCTTCAATCCTCATGCACTCTCTATTTACCCTTGAAAGAACTTGTACCTAAAATGGTTAATGGGGGAGGGTGAGATTCGAGGAATCCCAGTAGCAAACATTACAAATAATGCATGTAGGATGAATGCTAGTGCATGATATGCTTGCCTTACATAAGCTCATGTTCATATAATGAAATGTTGCGTGCTCAATGTTTTGTGTAATGTACGTATGGCCATAGTAAAAACAGAAATAGAGCTTCATTCATTCATACATGCTTCACATAATCTAGCAAAGCAATACAGCAAATCAACGCACAACATACACATCACATACATATAAGTAAGTAAGTTCACTGCCTTTTAGACTTTGCCTCCTCCTTTTGTGCCTTGATCTTCTAAGCATAACTTTTTCTTTTTCTCTTTATGGCCCTAGATAAGCAATGACATTATTAGAGTCATGAAGAATGAATGTCCAATGGGCCCTAAAGGTTTAGTTTCACCCTTGGAATTCCTATAAATTACATTTGGTCACTTTCTTTCTTAAATTCGCATGGTAACCAAAAGCTGCCAGCATTTTGACCAAACTTTCAAAAATCATAATTAATTCTATAGAAATTCAATTGGGGTGGTTCAAATTCCTATGTGAAGCTCTTTCAGTGTAGATTCATATAAAAATACTTAATTCTGACAATCCCATCCATATCATTCCCAGAATTTCATCAAATACAAACTGTTCTAGACTTCATTCCAGAAACAAGACACAATTTCAAAAATTCATATATCCCAGTACACAAGTCCAATTAACCCATATGACATATAAAATTGAAGCTTGATTAGTCTACTTTAATTCTGGAAAGTTTCATGGTCATTGGATAACATTTGACCACACAAAAACACGTTACATTACACTGCCTCTGGAAAACGAATTTCACAGCACTTACTCTTTAACTTCCAAAAATTCCAAATTCATATACAAACATCTAAAAATCATGAACACTTGTATACCTACACAAAAACTCATTTTGGATCCATTGGAAGCATCAAAATCATCAAAACAATTCATCTTCCTCAGGTTCCAGCAAAGGCCGAAACAGTGCATACATATTTAACAATATGAATTTTTCAACTTCCATCACTTCTACCACTTGATTTATGTTTCCAAACTCTCATTCATGCATGAGAAAACATGATTCTAGCTCTCCTATGTCAAGTGGAAAATTGGGCAGCATAACCCCTAGGGTTTCATCATCCCAAAATTTACAACAACAAACTATACACCAACATAGTCCTTACAACACAAGGAGTGTTTTACATATGATTATTGGCTCTAAATCCCACTCTTTCTCACTTTCTCTTGCAAGAACCCTAACTTTGAAACTTTCAAAAGAGAAGACTAATCAAGAAACTAATCCATGGAAGTTGTAGAGAAACTTGCAAGGATCATTTTGATGTATAGAAACAAGAGGTATAAGCTTACACTTTGATTTTCTCTTGAACTTTTCCTCTTCTTCTTCTTCCTCCATGAATGACGCCTCTTGCTCTCTTTTCCAGCTGGTTATTTCGTGCAGAATGGGCTGGAAGATGAAGGGATATATGCTGATTTATTAATTCATAAGTTAATGGGATGGAAGGCTAAGATTTGCTCTTGCAATTTAATCCTAATCTAAGGGCTTAGATTGATGCCACCTTAGAAACAAATGCTTGCTTCGCATTGGCTCTTTAAAAGCAGCAATAATGGCTGTAATGGGATGGTTAGAATCTGGTTTGGTTAGCCCAACTGGATCCCATTCGGTTACTTTTACTGATTGCACTTTTTACCGGTAAACTTAACTTTATTCCGGTAAATCTTTTTATACTTTTCTGGAGATATTTTCTTCCTCATTTAATCTTCATAATTTCATCTTGAATTTAGCAAAATTATTATCCCCAAAATACCCTTTACTTTTCTCAAATTTTACAGGATTAATTTATCATGTTCGAAATCCCTGAAAACATACAATCGGAGAGCAAAATTCTTTTAGGGCCTTGAAAAATACTATATTTTTCACTGATTCTCTAGCCCTTTTCCTTTTTCCAAAATTCCCTCTAGATATTTCAAAATAAATTTTTGAAATAATTATATTTTGGGGATTTTCGGGTCTTTTTCCCAATTTTCGGGAAAATTGCCTTAATTGTACACTGGATAAATAATTTTATTAAATACTATATAATTCACTGGATTTTCCATATTTTTCTCTAAATTTTTGGAGGGCTCCTTGCACCTTAAATAATTATTTTTCCCTTTTTCACCCTTCAAAATTATATAAATAAAAATCTAATTTGAATTTGGAAAATCCGTGTTTCGTCATTGCGATCCGTAAGTAGAGATCTATCTATTGGGCATCTGTAAATTTTCTGATAGTTTGGTCAACTTGTTGACTTTTGACTTTGACTTTGACTTTCCTTTGTTAAATGACCAAAATGCCCTTCAACTTTCTCATAATTACCATTTTGCCCTTTCTCTACTTTTTCCAAAATTACTATTTTGCCCTTACTTTTGATACTGAAAGACCTTTATGCCCTTGGTATTTTATTAAACGACATATGGGTCCCTTCTATAAGGTTTCCCATCCTCATATTGCTTTTAGGGCAAATATACTTAATTTTGGAATTCACACGGAACTCCGTGCCTGAATTTTCGGCCCTTAATCTTTCTTTCTTTTTAAGCTATCTACTTCTCGTCTCTAATTCATCATCTTAATCGTCAGATTAGCCTTTATTTCATTTAGCATAAAAATTATAGATATTACACTTTTTGCGACACGTCTGGTGCTAAATTGTCCCCATTTTCGAAGCCCACGCACGAGTCACATTATGAATTAGGCCTTGAGGAAGTAGCAGCAAAGTTGGATTTGAAAACCTGATAATGGGACCAAAATGTGGCCAAAAGTTTTGAAAACTTTTTTAATGTAATAGGAAATGAGAGTCCAACACAGTTGGATTTCTCAAGTACAATTAATTAAGGTTATCATCAATAATAAGATATTGTAAACATACTTCCATAACAAAATCTTTTGCGATCTTTCCCAACTTCAACAGGCATGTTTGTGATTATAAAATGATCAGCTCCATTGAGCTTAGTCACTAACATGTTCAACTTAAGCTGTGGCATACTCAAGCCCATTTCATAATCCTCTTATATTATATTTTAGAAAATATAGAGTCCACTATATAACAGGGATGTTCAATGATTGAAGTCAGTAAGCTTTATGAGGGACATTTTCTGATCACTACCAACAATATCGTTTGCTACAGAAAATGACAGAGTAATAGGACAACGATAGTAAAGTCAAGCCTTGAATTAATGGGCTCAATACACATGTATTAGGAGTCACAATATGAATTAGGCCTCATTAATTGATTGCAATGGGATAAAAATGTGGCCAAAAGTTTTGGTCATTTTTTAATTGTAACAGGGAAAGAGAGACGAATAAAGTTGGATTTCTCAAGTACAATTAAATAAGGTTATCATCAATAATAAGACATTGCAAACATACTTCCTTAACAAAAGCTTTTGCGATCTTCCCCAACTTCAATTGGCATGTTTGTGATTATAAAATGATCAGCTCCATTGAGCTTAGTCACTAACATGTTCAACTTAAGCTCTGGCATACTCAAGCCCATTTCATAATCCTCCTATATTATATTTTAGAAAATATAGAGTCCACTATATAACAGGGATGTTCAATGACTGAAGTTAGTACGCTTTGTGAGGGAAATACTTTTCTGATCACTACCAACAATCTCATTTGCTACAGAAAATGACAGAGTAACAGGACAACGATAGTAAAGTCAAGCCCTGAATTAATAGGCTCACTACACATATAGTAGGAGGGATTTAATATTCAAGCACGATAAATTCATGTAGTAGATACCAGGAAAACAAAGCAAGGTCGTGGGAAGCATCAAACATTCGATATAAAAGGAGTACATATCACGAAAACAAAGTAATAAAGAAAACATAATGTATGGGGTGCATGTTGGTACTTGATGCTTGAGGCATTCGAGCACGATCAATATTCTGCACTACCCGTACATAAGCATATATCTAACTCTCATGCAAATGCTCCTTCAACATTTGCACCTCTGCTGCACTCGGGTCAAATAACACTCTGCTTGCATCACAGAAGGACATAACTGTTGGACAACCTATAAGCATTGTAGAACAATGTGGTTAATCCGTTAGTTGAAAACTGATTGAATGATACAGCACAAGGGATATAGTCTGGCAAAATGTCATCAATGCACCTAAATCTAAGTCGTACCTGTATCATTAGGGAAATCACTGAGAACATTTTAGACCCTTTCCATAAATCCAACAAATTTGCAAACACAGACATTACTGATGTGCTTGACATACCCACAAACTTATATAAGAAAAATAGTCAAAGCTATTAAAACATGAAGAATAATGGGGTTTTGTCGTGGTCAATAGACGCGAATTTGACTCTTACCAAATAAGTTATGATCATCTAAGAGATTCCATGATTTTTCAGACACAACTTAAGGTTGAAGAACATACTCCTTAACATAACATCCGACTCAACTATTGTGGAAGACATAACGAACTCCATGTGGTAGAGTGGATGGACAGATTGGCCACCATCCCTCACGATGAAGCCTAACATCTCATATGATGTGCGTTCACGTATTATCTAGAAAAACCTTTGCCTGACTTCATTGGTTTTGAAGGACGCCAGCATTCTGGTACCCTAAATAAGGAACAAAATCTTTGAAGCAGTTCAGGAATTGTGTCACTGGATATGGAATAAACGATAAACTTATCTGAACATCTCGCAATAGCAGATCTACTGAGAAGACAACCTTCATCATTGTGGACTGGTTGCCTATGGCTTGAACATGCTCGTTAATAATAATCCTGTCCACTATATCAGTGATAGTTGATGGAAAAACACCGAGACGAATAACAGTAAAGGAGGACTTCGGGGAGAGATTTATGGTGTTCGTAGATATGAACAAATGAGCAGATTTAGTAGCTTAATTTTCTCAAATTCCTGTTTATAAGCTGGGCTGTATGATGCAATAGTTTAATATATAGGAACAACAGCTGCGATAGAAGGGAAGGACTGGAGATTCTAAGTGGAGCGTGGGTTTAGGAATCTTTTCAGCAGTGAAGCATGCAACAACAGTTTAATATATAGGAAAAACAACTGCGATAGAAAGGAAGGACTGGAGCATCTAAGTGGGGCATGGGTTTGGGATTCTTTTCAGCAGACAGAGTTTGGAGTGTGTTGGGTTAGAGAGGGAAAATATTAGAAAGCTAAGTTAAAAATCAGGGATTGCCATGACATGCAGACTTCGACAATGACCCATGTGTAACAGACTTGTGAAGCGGACATAGAGCCTAAGATTCCTTATGAACAGTGAATTGAGTCTGTAGCCGTGAGGGAGTGATCAGCTTGGAGGAAGAGGTTTTATAATATAAGTTGATTTGAATGCTTTTGTTGCTTTTTACATATTGATCTATTAGTTAGGGTCTGTTTTGTTTTCTTGTTTAGAAAACAATTTTTTATTTTTAAAAATAAAAATAAAAAACTTGTTTGGTTGTTACTTTTTAAATGTTTTGTAAAACAAAATAAAAAATGTTTTTAAAAATAAAATAACTCAATAACTTTTAAATATTTTATTGTTTTCTATTTTTTTCTGTTTTATTTTTACTGATTATTTTTTTGGCCAAACTTACTTATTCTTGCCTATACTTGCATTATTGCCTTCCACTATGTCTTCCACGCTCATCTCTGTCACCTCAGTATTCGACTCTCCATTCATTGTTTTACATTATCTCAATTTTTGAGTTGATTCTAACAATAATTGTGAATAAGTTCTTTTGTTTTCGAATGCAATTTATTAGAGCAATTAGTTCTGTAGATTTTTTTTGAGAAAAACAATTTTATAAAGCAATTTTAAAAATCTAAAAACAAAAAATAGAAACAAACATGCTCATATTCTCCTAGTGCATTTGGTGTAGGATATTGAATACTATAAACCTACATGTTTACCCTCTATAATTGAATTGTCCTAGTTGTATAGGCCATCAAAGTCTAGTTTTGGAGCAATGCAACACAGTGATGCATCCTATGTTAGATCTTAGTTTCAAGTTCCTTAAGTCTCTAATTAGAAAAGCTTAATTGCAAATCGATCTATAAGATAGTGATTCAAGCATCCTAACTATTGTCTATAGAATTTCGATCTATGTTTGGAAGAGGAATGGAGAAATTGAGGTTTGTGGAGAGAGAAAGGTTGTTGGAACAAGCGATTCACCTATAAGTTGGTTCTAACCTTCATGACCTATTGCATTTCTTAGTCCGGATCAACAATGATTTAAACACATTCAACATGTACAAAAGAGATGAGAAACATCATCCATCATGAATTCGTAGCTTCCTGTCTCATCTTAATATAAACCGAGGCAAAAGTAGTGAAGTGACATATCCTCTCAAATTATTCATTGAATTAGATTAGGAGTTCATCATCTCTAAAACATATATTGGTTACAAACTGATTGTAAACATCTAATCAAAGTACAATAGCTAGAACAATCAGAAGTTGAAAGAATTGATGAATGAACTTGGACTTCCCTATTACAACATTAGTTTAGGCTTCAAACCAATTTCCTAGGAGAATTATAGATCCATATCTATAGTTTCATGCAAGACGAAGAGTTATAGAGGAGCACAAAGGTTTAGAGGAGAAAACGAAAATGGATGAATAAGAATCTCCCAACAGAGAATGGGTACTCCTATGGGAGAATGTCTTTTGGTAGAATGCATTTATATTTGGATGAAGGTTGGATTTAGACTGTATTTATTTTACCAAAAAGAAGTTTTTTGCTCATAATATATTTTGAAAGAAGGAGTTACCAAACGCTGGAATTGATAAAGCTCTATTTTATAAGGAGTAAATGTACTTAATATTGATCTCTTGATATTTTATTTGGACTTAAATGTACTAATTAGAGGTTAATTCTATTAAAGAGTGGTTATATGGATTAAGTGCTAATTTGAGGTTCTCTTATCACTCTTTAAAATCCCTTAAATGCCTGTCACTTTAGGTATATGATATTACATCACACTTGGGTTTAATATGTAGGATATTTTTGGAGAGTGATTGCTGAAAAGAGAAAACATCACAGCGCTACGTTTTGGTCCCCTCAAGCAACTGAAAGCTGAAAAACCAACTAAACAGTATCAACCTAACAAGGAAAGAAAATGGACACAACGAATTCTAGAATTGAACTGTAAACCTGTCCATCTAAGTTCAGTGCCTTCCCATGAGCTATAGCCGAGCCAGAGCATCGCTTTAGACAGGGAGTTCTTTGTATTTCATGAATATTTTCATGTATTCACATCTCTAGAATTGAATATAAACCTGTATGAGATCTCATACTATGATTTATTATTCTCCTTCTCCATTATTTTACAATGACTTGACTGGATTTTACTTGTTTATATGTTATCTCCTTGATTGAGATTAGCTTCATTTTAATCTTGACATGATATTGTTCTAGATTAAATGTTGTGATTAATTCATTGAGTAGTGTTGATTGACAGTGTTTTTGGGAGTGGCTGAACATTTGAATGTGTGCCTGGTTGTGGGATAATACAAGAAACCAATTGATTTTTCTAATACAAAGAACTCATGTTTAGGAGTCAATGAATGCAGAAGTTATAACTCTTGGGAAACAAACTTGATATCGATTCACTCGCATATTTTAGCTTGCTGCGTTGTGATTAAAGAAGACAAGAAAATTAAAATAAACATTAGGTTAGGTTAGATAATGCTTTTGATTTGGAATTATAATGACAGAATCATACTCCTCTAAACTTGTTGAAATAATCTTGCTAATTAGCCACGTAGAGATATTAAAGCTCCTTAGAGATCGACCTTAGGATTGTGCCACTATTTACATAATCTTAAGCATTAAATTTAACCTTTAAATGACTAGAGATCAAATTTTTATGAACCCAAAAAAGCCCAAAAAAAGTTATTGCCAAACACATACATATCACAACTTAGCTTCACCGAATGGAAGCCCAAGCTTAATTCTGTTGACTCGATAGAGACCAGTGATGTAGATAGCCCCTCTCAACTCCTTTTAACAGATTCTGTTAGCTAGCTGTGGTTCAAGATTTTTTAACACTTTCCCGCTTCCTTATGTGTTCAAATTTCAGTTTTGAAACCAAGTGAATCTCCTTTACTCCAGAGATGGAATTAGTTTTCCTTCTCTGATGGAATGTTTTTCTATTAGATTTTCCTTCATGGTTGTAATTCTCATTCTGTAATGTAAAATCTCCTTTTTGCCCTTGAAACAAAATCAATAAATCAAAAGCTATTGTCCAAACTGGAAATTCTCACTAACCATTAATTTAAGAACTCAATTTAGCTATCAACCCCTTAAAGTGCATCTATAAATCAATTGATTTATAATGTCACTAATTTACCAATTATCTCACTAGATTTACCCCCAATGTGCCTTACTGCCTCCTAATAATATTGAGACATCAATAGTATAACAAGTGAATGCTCTGCTTCCCAGTGATTTTGGTTCATGTACAAAATACATGGATCAAAGCAGCGAGACACACGATGATCAAGATTTTAGGCATGTTTTGAATTATGTTGCCCATAAGATCTAGCCTTACCTTTTCAATAAGACTCAGCCCTTCTAAAACTTTATCAACCCCAGTCCAACTGTCATTGAAGCTGATCTGTAGAATGAACAAAACTATCTTTAATGGTCTTCCAGCATCATGCACTTCATGAAAAAAAATGCAATTTCAACTACTCACTCTAATCCTTATTACAAGTCATTTCTATCCAATTCACATATTCTAATAAAAATAGTTAAAAATATTAAATTTGACATAACATTTAAGTGATTTTCAATGTTACCTATATTAAACAAACTCTAACATCATATTAATTATTACACACACACACACACTCTCTCTCTCTCTCTACCCTTATTGAATATAGGAATGTATGAAAATAGAATTTATTGCTATTTGAAACTTATAGAAATTGATGAATGATGGTAAGGGTTTTGTCGAGAGTTTTGTCATTTAGGCTCAAATGTATCCAAAGAAAATGGTGTGTGACGAGAGTTTTGTCGAGAATATCAACAAGTTGATCTTTGGAAGAGACAATTGCAATTCAAAGCACTTTAGATCTATTCTTTCACTAACAAAATGATAATCCATGCAATATGTTTGGTACATGAGTGAAACACGGGATTTATAGCCAAGTAAGTGGCACCTAAATTATCATAATATAGCTTGGGTTCCTGTGGATGTGTACTATAAAGTTCACCAAGTAAGTTCTGTACCCAAATAAGTTTACTGTATCATTAGCAAGATCACAGTATTAAGATTTAATGCTTGCTTGTGACACCGTTGGTTACTTTTTGGAGGTTCAGGAGATTTACATTTGGTCTAAAGAAGACTATAGATCTAGCAGTAGAGCAAGAGTCAATAGGACAACCACCCCAATCTACATTAGAGTAAGCTTCAAGATATGGAAGGTGAAGATATGCAGCAACAGAAAACAAATTTAATGAATAGGAGTGTTTAATATGTAGACCAAATAATTCACTTGGCTTCCAATTAGTGATGCTCCTTGGGATCACGTATAAATTGGCAGGTTCTATTGACATCAAAAGACAAGCCAAGTTGTGTGAATGATAGATAATAAAAACTTCCCACAACACTTATTTATAGAGTATGATAATAAAAGGATGAATCAGTGTTTGTAAGTTTGTGTTTACAACCATTGGAGATGCATTGGATTACCATGTAGCATGTTGGTCTTCTTGAGAAGATCAAAAATATTTTTTCTTTGTAAAAGAATAATCCCATCAACTACTCTATGTAATTGAAATCCATCACCCGTCTTTAATAGGGAATGATTGGCTAAGAGTATAGACTAACTCAGAGACAACTTAATCAAATGACCCAGTAAAAATAATTTCATCAATAAAGATTAAGACATAGAGTTGAGTAAGGATTTGGACTTTTAGGTGGAAAGGTCATTACTGACTATGAATTATGTGATACCACTCTTTCAAAATATGAATATATATATATATATATATCACATACAACATTTTCATTATTTCATAAAATAAATCATCAAGAAGAGAAATCTAAAGTATCTATCATTTTCATTATTTCATAAAAATTATTCATTTAAGGTATTGTTTTTCCATTTAAAATTTAATAAAGTTTGGGTTTGTGTTTAATTCTAAAGATTTATTTTACTAGGCTAAACCTAAAGTAGAATTGTGGATAACTACTCTTTTCCAAATTATGAAAATATAATGATATTATATGGAGTGGATAGAGTTGGATGAGATGAAGGGGAAACAAAGCGTGAGTGGACAAAGAGACACCATATTCAAGAAGAGGTTACGAAACTGTCAGTTGACATTGATAATCTTGTTTTAGAAGGTAGATTCACATCACATAGTGTTGATGCTTTTGTTGAACTTAATGGGCAAGGAAACTTAACTAGATAAGGTCAATCTCTTGAACAAGATAATTTGTCGGCTGCTAATAATGCATGAAGCAAGAGGACAAAGAGGGTGCCTAGAGAACAAGAAAATAATATGAAGGATTTAACAAGCGCAATAGTGCAATGGCCAAGGCAATTAATAGAGGAACTGATGCATTAATACAAGGAAATTTGATTTTACAAAAAACCTCCACCACAAGGATGCAAGTGCCACAATTGTAAGGTGAAGAGCTTTGAAAAATGCTTGAAGAATGTAGATGTGATTCTAGAAGAATACCTTCCATATGTTGCTTTCTTAAGGGTGATGTTGATAAGCTTAGGACAACGGTTCATTGTCCACCTTCAAGGAGGAAGCAAGTAATAATGTAAATGTTCTATAATTGTCTTTAAGTAGATGGTTCTTTGTCTACTTCTTATGATGCCTTTTGTATATTTTGGTAGAAGCTCAAAAGGTATGGCTATTATTGATCGATGACTTTGAATTTTTGTCACATGTTTGAAATGGGAATTTGAGCATGTTGTAACGACTTGTTGGTGTATAGACTTTTGAATATTACCATGACTTTATAAAAATATGGCTTGTGAGTATTATTGACTTTTGCATATTTTATTTAGGCTCAAAATGGAATTTGTTAATTTTATTAATGAGATCATGTGAGTAAAATCATGATAAACTAAGTTGAAATTAAAAAATAATTGTACAATTTTACTTGTGCTCCCCAAAAAATAATGAATTGATGGGCAAAGTAAAGCTTTTTAGGTTGAAAGACAAAATTTGTTAATTTAGTCATTTAAAATATTTTGTTTAACTAATTACAAATAAAAATATCATTATATCATTTTAATATACACATTATAATATTAATTTATTTTGAAGAAATTGTTAGATTAATTTGTTTGAGATAGGATTAAAAAATATAGATTAATGTGTTGGGCTAGGTAAATTAGTAAAATTATGTTTATCACCCCTCCCCTCTTAAACAAAGTAAAGGATCCCCTTTTCTCCCCTCACCCCCAGCAAACCAAACAAAGCAACAAAACCGTCTCTCCCACCAAACCCTCGATCCTACCTTCAAACCATACAAGCACTTACTGAAGTGAGAAGTATTTTTGAAAGGATATACTTGCTCAAAAATGTACATAATGAAGTATTTTGGAACTTATCCTTACCTTGAGGTAATAGTAATAAATATTGGATTCTATAGATGACTTGTCTAATTATTTTGGAAGCTTGAGATATTGATTATTGTGTTATGTTATATAGACTTGTAATTCAATATACTTTTGGAGTTGGAATATTAGGTTGTATTAAAGTAGTTGGGTTTACTTGTGATGATCAAGCTTGACGTATATCCATGGTTTCCTCCATGCAACATCTAGGAAAAAAAAGAAGGAACCAGTTTGTAAACAAAACAGAGAGGAGGGACTATTGTGTAAAGAGGAAAAGTATGGGAGGGCAAAAATATCATTTCACCCTCCCACCACTTACCCCCAGGACCCATCCTACCTTCTCATTTCTCTTGAGTGAGAGCACAATGCAAGAGAGGGGGGGAGAGCGCACATTGGAGGCTATTTCTCACTATAGAAAAATGTTTTGGGTGCAAACAAGCAAGGATTCATGTTCAGGTAAGCCTCCATAACCTTCCTTTACCTTCATATTCTTCCAAATTTGTCATTTAGAGTTTTCAAGGGTTGAGTTAATATTGAGAATAAGTAAGATTTTCATTGATTAAATCAAGCAATAAGTAAGATTGGAGCTTTCTTTAATAATATGGAGCACTAGATGCAAAGTTTTTGTTGGGTTTGTTGAAGTGGAGTTCGTGGTAATGTTCACAGTATTGTTCATGTGAATAGTAATTTTGTCCTTTTCCAATTTCTGGCCAGATAGGTGGGTTTTTGTGGTTTAAGGCGCAATATCGATGTTAAAATATTATTGTTGGCTTGAAATTATGAATTGGGATTATTTATTGTGTAAGTTAATCTTAAGTGCTTATCAAGTGTTTGATGAAATGTCTAAAAGAGAAAGAGACTCATTTAGACGTGGGCTCATTAACTTTTCTTATGGGAGATTCCTATAGGTAAATATTGTGGATTGAGTATGTTTATATATTATTGTTAGGAGGGGAAGAAGATAAGTTGGAAGCTAAATGTTAGAGAGTTATATATTGAAAGCTACTATGTGTGAGTAAATAACGCTCCCCATTATAATTTTTATAAAGTACAGTTTACTACTTTACATAATTTAATTAGACTATCACATTTTAAGTATGGTTTCATTGATAAAAGTGTATTGAAATTGTTTAATCTTCTTATTGATATTGCTTATTTAATGTTATTTATTTTTCTCCAAATTTTGTTTATACTCAATATTTAATTGTGAAAGTTGAAAGGAAAACTTTTGGAATCTTGAAAATTGCATCATTTGAAGTATTTAATTGTTAATATGATTCATGTATAGAGATTGGGAAAATAAAAGACATCTAGATTATATACTCTATTCATGTTTGAAAATGGTTTCTAAGATATTAGTTGTAAATGTGATATCCATGTTTTACTGCCATTTGAAATAAAGGCTAAACAGATAGTTATAGCTTGAGTTAGGGAGAAAGAGAGGAAGGTAATGGATCGGAAAGATCACAGTCAGCCTAACCTGAATATGCCGAATTCCATTAGAACTTCACAAGTAATCATGACTGGCCTGGAGAAATGGCATGATGGGTGACCTTATGGGAAGGACCCACATGTCATTAAAACTAAAGGCAAAAATGGAAGTTTAAAAAGGTAAGGGCATTATGGTGATTAAGGGAAAGTGTAAGGATATTTTGGTCATTTGACCAAAGTCAAAAGTCAAATTGGTCATATTCTACCTTCATTCCAGCCCATTTGAGTCGACCACAAAAAAAACAAGAAGAGGCGTGAAGCATAGAGAAGAGGAAGAGGAAGAAAAATCTCCAAGAACATCAAGCTTAGGTAAGTTCCCATGACAACTCTTGCATATTCTTGCTCCTTGGAACTTCCTCTTCATTTCTAATGGTTTAGTTTTTGAGTTATGGCTGGTTATGGATGCTGGAAAGTTAGGATTCTTGAGAGAGAAAATGAGAAAGAGAGGGATTTAGCTCAAATAATTGTTACCAAACAACTCTATGCAAGTTAAGGAGTTGATTGGTGTATGTTTTGTGTTGGTTTGATGGTTGTATGATTTTTGGGAATCATGAAACCCTAGGGGAGGTGCTGTCCAATTTTCTATTTGAATGGAAAGTGATGTTTTGGTGTTAAATAATGCATGAGAAGAGGTAAGAGATCAAGCTTATGCAATTACAAGCAATGGAAGTTGAAAATTATGTTGTAATACTCGAGTTTAGTGTTCATCAAACCTCTAGTCTTATAACTTAGAAAGCTTTTCTAGATTTTAACTTTCTGAAGAAAACTCGAGTAATTTAGAAGACTGTTCAAAAACTCAAGTTGAAACTCTGAAAACTCGAGTGTTGTGGCTCTCAGCTATGTTTAAATGAACAAATTCTTTCAAGCAAACTCGGGTGTTTTAAAAAGTATTGATAAATTCGAGTTTGATTTTGTTAAAACTCGAGTGTTGATACTTTTGATCCAGTTGGAAAAAGAAAACTTTTTGAAGTTAATTCGAGTCACCAATCGAAGTGTTAAATAACTCGAGTTCTATTATTGAGAAAACTCGAGTGTTGATCTCAGAATGAATTACTCAGTTCAAACACTTTGTACCAAAACTAGAGGTCCATTTCAGATGTTCACAAACTCAAGTTATATTTTTTGAAAACTCGATTGTTATGCTGAAAACAAAATTTCCAGTCATGAAACTTTTTCAAACAACTCAAGTGTGATTTCACGTGTTCACAAACTCGAGTTGCATCTCCTGGAAAACTCGAGTGTTGAGTTGAAAACACTTTTATTGTTCAAAAACTTCCTCAGTCAACTCGAGTTCTATTTAAAGTGTACAAGAACTCGAATCTTGCATCCCTAAAACTTGAGTGTCGAAAGCTCTCTCAAAAATCTCATTCTCCACTCACTTTGAAAAACTCGAGTTTTCCTGCACAATAACTCAAGTGTCGAGCAACTTGTTTTAAAACTCGAGTAGTCAACAAAGGTTTTTATATTTCCTTAACTGTCAGGGGAAGCAACTTGTTTTGAAAGCTAAAACTTGAGGTGTGTCAAAAGTGTTTTGAAACTCAAGTCAAAATAAATAAAACTCGAGTATTGCTTCGTTATTCTTAAAATCTTTCTAGTTAAACACTTGAGTTATCTGAGATTAAAAATCGAGTGACTTTTTATCTGACAGCAGCTGACATTCACGTTTGCCAAAACTTTCCTTATTTGTGCTTGGCAATTTGAAAGTTCACCTGATACCTTAAATGCATTCTCTTTAACCTATGATAACATGTATAGGCCTTAAATGCAAAGGATCTTCGACAATCCGCATTAAGGACTTCTTCGCTGTCATAAGAGAGAAAGCATTAAATGCTGCAATAAATGCAGGCAACGAAGTAGAGACAATGGATATATACTTCTTAGTAATGGAAACCAAGCTTTCTTCCCAATGGACACTTATTGATCTTCACCTATAAAAGGAGAAAGCATTGAAGATAGAAAAGAGACAACGAACGAACATTAATACGATGTTATTCTTTGTCATTGCTCTTCTGTCATCTTATTCATAAATATCCTTGAGCTTCAATAATTCTTTATCTACTCTTTCCAGAGAGTTAATTCTAATAATTCTTTGTATATTATAGTGAGATATTCAAGCTTGGGACCTTGAATCAGTTTGGCTATGATTGAACTGAAAATAGAGTGTAAGAGTATCTGTTTTATTGCATGTTGTAAGGGGGAGTGTGAATTCCTACTGTAAAGGCCTGGTGAGCCTTGTTTGTTGTTGATTAGTGGATTGCAAAATTCAGAGGAGCTCTGAGGATTGGACATAGGTCAGGAGGACCTAACCAGGATAAATCAGCTGTGCAATCTTCCCTCTGCCTTTCTCGGTGACATTGTTTTATTTCAGTGATTGTGTTTGAATTTTAAAATGTGATCAATTCACCCCCTCTTGGTTAAATCCTACACTAATATTTGGTATCAGAGCAGATCTCTTATTTAAAGGACATAACATATGAAAGTTGAAGACATGCTAACTCCAAAGACACATGCTGAGTTTGATAGTGAAGATTTACAGAGAGTACATCTCAACAGAAAGGAAGTTTTAATGTTGCAAGCAACCTTGAATGAAGACAACTTCTTCAAAATCTGTACTCTTCCTATCGCAAAACACATGTGGGAAGCATTGGAGATAGCTTTTGATGACACAGATGTGAAGCCTCTTATATTTTCCCCTAAGCTTCATAATAGGTCACTCTTGAACCACTTTTGGGCCTTAGATAACTCAAATTGACCAAATAAGTGAACTTGAAAATTTCCAAAATGGAGTTACTATTCATTGGTCAATTTTCCAAATTTCTGGCCCAACTTTGAAAAATCATAACTAATTCTAGAAAAAATAAAAATTAAGTGGTTCCAATTTATAAATGAAGCTTATTAAGTGATCTATAGGAGAAAAATACTCACTGGTCCAAATATTTGCCCATTTGATACAGTTAAATCTGTGAAAAAGTACTGTTTAAATGGTAACTTTTCTTTTTTCAGATTTTCTCTTTAACTTTGGAAAATCATAAATCTTTATCTACACATTCAAATTTAGCAAACTTTGGCTCATTTTAAAGCTTAGGATGTGTAGTATTTAACTTGAAGGTTTGAGCTCATTTGGCCTTCGTTTGCTATTTTTCCTCATTGCTCGAATATTGGGAAGTTTTAAGGGTTTTGGAACCCCTTTCCCAAAACTTAACCATTTTCTTCAAAATTTGTAAAACCCTTTTTACCTTAACCACTCACCTCCCATGATCGCACATGCATTCATACTTATATATACATATTATCATGAAGAGGTTTATGGTTTACAACTAGTCCCAAGCATATTCACATGTACATAAGATAATAATATGTACAAGAAAGCATCTTCCCAAAAACTTGGCAATTAAACTGCAACATCATGCTTTCTTTAATCCTCCATCACTTTGTCTTTACCTTTGCTTGAGCTTGGACCTAAAATGGTTAGTTGGGGAATAATGAGATTTATGCAAATCCCAATAGCAAAACTAACTAACAAAACTTGTGAATGTGCAAGTAATGCTTTTCAAAATGTGTGTATGATCAAGATACATGTGACATGTTCAAACATTACATTATCATGCATATGACCATAGCAATCAAATTCACATATCATACACGTAACAACAAGTTCATACATCATAGAATAATGCACCATTCACAACAAGTTCATAAAATGGTTTAAAAGAAGTTAGTAGTCTTGCTACCTTGTCTCTTTAATTCCCTTGAAACTTGAGTCCTTTTTTCTTACTTTCCCAATGAGTTCTTTGGGTTCTTAACTTCCTAAACACCATATAATAATATACTCATAAATTTCCAGCCACTAACAAGGCAAGAAAAATCATAAAAACGCAATATAACACATATTGATCTTTCAAGACCCTTAAAGCTTTGTAACTTGTTCTTTTGATTTCAAAAGCTTCCCAAATCCTTTTCTTACTTTTACCCTACACAAATTTTTCTTCTAAAGCTATTGGAAGCATTAGAATCATCAAAATCCCACTCCCTCTATTTCTTTTGATTTTCCAAAAAATAGAACAAAGAGGGTTTTTAGGAGTTTTCAAACTTTGTTTATGTGTGCTTGTGTATTCTTGCTTTCCAAACCCCCACACAACAAAAGGTGCTTTTTACGCCCTATTTTTAACCCAATTGGCGCCCTTTCTAGGGGGCGTATATGTGAGGGGAGTAGTAAGTTAGGGCCTATGGCGCCCTATATCATGTAAGGCGCTGTAGGCTAGACCTACGGTGCCCTATATTGAAGGATAGGGCGCCGTAGGCTTGACCTACGGCGCCCTATATTATCAATATAGGGCGCAGTAGGGTACACCCTACGGTGCCCTATTTTGCAATATAGGGCGCCGTAGGTATTTTTTTTAAAAAAAATACATTACATTCACCCCTTTACTACATCGACAGAAGAATGACAAAGATACTTCTCCCAGCTAAATCCCGAGTTTATCGTCAATAGCCACCAAGAAATTAAAGTTGAATGATAAATTATTAAAGTTTGTTGATAAATTAATAGGGAAGGGATGCGATATGGAGCACCAGGCCTTCAATCGAGAGTAGATATGAAAATAAAATAAAATAAAGCAAGGAAAAGTAAGAGTTTCATGGTAATAAGTAATCCTTCCACTGAGATTAATCGGCCGCTCTCATGAGATTAATATTAATACTTTAGTCTCAAACATTCCTAACTGAGCACATGAAAACAAATATCGCAGAGGAATCTACCGTTCAAAAATTACAGTTTCTTATGAAATAGGAACCACGGCAGAAGAGCCTTCAGAATCCAGGAAAAAGAAAGAAAAGTGCACATGAGAGCTGAAGAGGGAACAAATACTTACAGATAGCGAGGAGAGGCAGGGACCGTTCTCATTCTGAAGAACGATTGGAGTGGTGCGTCCAAGAAACTGAATCGTTTTGGTCTTGTGCAATAACTCTTTCACTGCCTCCTACTGTGGCGGCTGCGGTTGCTCCTGTTCCTGATCCTTAGGTTCGTCGTTAGGGGAAGAGGACGCCATTGCTAAGACCTTTTCTCTTCTGGCCCGATGGTGCACGTTCTGAGCTTGTCTTTGGGTAGAGAACAGCGATGAGTGGGCCAATTAGGAATTAAGAAAACAAAAAATTAAACTTAGGATTTAGCCGGGAGAGGGAAGAAGACCAGATTCTTTGGCAAAGAATGGTGGCTATTGACGATAAACTCAGGATTTAGCCGGGAGAAGTATCTTTCTTTGTCATTCATCTGTGCTTGCTTAAAACAAACACAGATCCGAGCAGATCTGCACTGTAGACAATCGCAAGGCTTGCTTAAAACAAACACAGATGGAGAGAAAGAGAGAACATACTCAGGGCTTACTCTGCAGACAATCACCTAGATGCATCCTTATACATCATCTTCCTCATCAGATTCGAGTAGATGTCTGGGTCCAGAGGAGGGAGCGTGCGGGGAGAGTCTTGGAGGAGTGGAAGCGAAAGAAAAGAGGCTAGAGTGACCAGGAAGGAGATGGGGAATAATGTCGTACAGGAGGAGGGCGAACGGAATTGAAATATCCAAGGGCGCCAAATAATCAATATAGGGCGCCAAAGGGTGTCTTATGGTGTCCTATCACATAAAAGGGCGTCATAAGGCCCACTTTTGACGCCCTACCTTTAATATAAGGTGCCAAAGGTGTCTTTAGGTGCCCTATCATCAAATAGGTTGCCATAATGCCCACTTTTAGCGCCTTATCTTCAATATAGGGCGTCATAAATCCATTTTTGGTGCCCTATATTGAAAGTAGGGCGCGTAAACTCGAATCTCTATTCTTATAATTTCATAAATGCCACTGCCTTTATTTTTTACTCCCTTTTTTTAAAAAAAGGATGCGAATTAGTAGTAAAAACTATACTATGTAATAGTGCCCTTTCCAAGCATCGTATAACTTAAACACAACTCTTCCCCATTATTACTAAAGTGGACGGCACCTCCCCCTTAACCTTAGGGTTTCAAAAATTTCTATAACAACCAAAACAACCAACAACATATATCAAACTACTCTTTACTACTCAAGGAAGAACTTGCAACCATTTACTACCTCTAAAACCTTCTCCTCTTTCATTTTCATTTCTTGAACCCTAACTTTTTATCTTAAAAAAGAGGGCTTTGTTCAAGAAAATAATCCAAAAGAAAGGTAGTAGAAGTTGCAAGGAGTAGAAAAATGTAAAGAGTTGGTTGCTTGAGCTTAATACCTTGAGTATGGAAGCTTTTCTTTCCTCATCTAGGTGCTCAACAATGGCGAAATTTCAGACCTTGGAGAGGTAGAGATAACCGGCCAAACAATGAGAAGAGAGAAGGGAAATTGCCTATTAAAAAGTCTTCATGAAACTTGAATGGTTGAGATGATTTCTTGGAAATTAAGTTTCCAACTTTGAGAGCTAGGATGGCGCCACTTGTCACTCTCTTGTGGCTTGCTTAAAGTTGCAATTAATACTCTCAACTACCCATTTAAGACTTAGTTAGGCTAATGGAATTGGTTACTATCTAGTTACTTGCTTCAGTTACAATTTTCCCCCGGTAAAAGTAACTTTTCTTTGATAAATTCCTTTTTACTTTTCTGGAGATATTTTCTTCCTCATTTCATCTCCTCATTTTTCTGATGCATATGGCGACACCTTTATCCCAAAATGCCTCTGGAATTGCCCTAAATTTTACAGGGTTCCTTACTCCGGACAAAACACCGTAACACGTGCTTCTAGTACGCAATTTGACTTTAGGCCATTAAAAATTCCTAGAATTTTCACTGGTACTCTAGCCCTTTTCCGTTCCTCAAATTGCTTACTGGATTTTCCCTAATTAATTTTCTAAGGAAATCATTTTTCCAGGGTTTTCAGGTCTTTTTCTTCCCGATTCGGGAAATCACTTTTATCGGATACTGGATAGTAATTTTATTAATTACTATAAAATCCCCTTTACTTTTTCTATGTTTGGGTCTCAGACGTTTGAGGACTCTAAATACCTCAAACAATTATTTTTTGACATCTAAACCTTAAAAATTCCATAATTAAAAATCTAAGCAGAATCTCAAAAATCCGTGACACAGTTCTAATCCGCGAGTCCCGCTCTATCTTTCAGACCTCTGTAAATTTTTTCGGTATTTTGGTCAACTTGACTTTTTTGTTGACTTTTTGGTCAAATTACCAAAATGCCCTTACTTTTACTATTCTTTTCTAATTTCCATAATTGCCCTTGGTCTTCATATCTAAAGGACATTTACGCCCTTTCAAGCTTAATGACCATAATACCCTTGGTCATTTATATCCAATGACATTTATGTCCTTAACTTATCTCACAATTACCGGTTTATCAATTATAAAAAAATCATGGATATTACATTAGAAGTGGTAAAGGAGAGCAGAGTCAACATTCTAACCACTGAGTATGACTTATCAATTATCAAATGTGTTACACACATCTCATCAATAAGTTAGCAACTCTCAAAAAAATGTATGATCAACGCTCTCAAGTTAGAAAGATTCTCAACTTGCTATTAAACAAATGGGAAGTGAAAGTAACAGCAATTAAAGAATCACGTGGAGAGTCGATGACGTCTATGGTAGCATTGTTTGGCAGCTTTACTGAGTATGAGAGCAAGAAAAAATTTAAGAAAGAGCTGTCTAACATTGAAGAAAAGAAGAAAAAGGGTGTGGCTCTCAAAACTGTGAAAGAGAAGGAGAAAGAATCAGAAACAGAGGATGAAGAAGAGGAAGTAGATGATGAAGAACTTGCAATGGTAGTTCATAAATTTAGAAGAATGTATCGGAAGGATCAACACTCCAGAAGGCCATACAATGGAGGTTCAGGAAAGATCGTTTGCTATGAGTGCAACAAGCTCGGCCATGTTAGAGAAGACTGTCCTCAGCTTACCTCTCAAAACAAGGAGAAGGAGAAGAAGAAACCTGTAATATCCATGATTTTCTAACAATTGATAAACCGATAATTGAGAGATAAGTTAAGGACATAAATGGCATTAAATATAAATAAGTAAGGGTAAAATGGTCATTTGGCATAAAAGGTCAAGGGCATAAATGTCCTTCAGATATAAAGATTAAGGGCAATTACAATTTAGAAAAGAATAACAAATGTAAGGTCATTATGGTAATTTGACCAAAAAGTCAAAGTTGACTAAAATATCTGGAAAATTTACAGATGCCTGAAAGATAAAGCGGGACTCGCGGATTAGAACCGTGTCTCTCGGATTTTTGAGATTCGGCTTAGATTTTTATTTATGAAAATTTGAAGGTCTAAACAGCTGAAAAATAATTATTTGGGGTATTGGGAGTCCTCAATCGTCTAAGACACAAACATAGAAAAAGTAAAGGGGATTTTATAGTAATTAATAAAATTGCTATCCAGTATCCGATAAAGGCGATTTCCCGTATCGGAAAGGAAAAAGACCCGAAAACACTATAAATATGATTTTCTTCAAAAATTAATTACGGAAAATTTGGGAAGAAATTTGAGGAACAGAAAAGGGCTTGGGTATCAGTGAAAATTCTAGGAATTTCTACTGCCCTAAAGTCAAAGTGCGTATCGAAAGCACTTTTTTCGGTGTTTCGTCAGAAGCAAGGAACCCAGATGAGTTACGAGGAAAATCCAGGGGTATTCTGGGGATAGAAAATGGCGTCGTATGGGTAAGGAATATGTGGAGATGAAAAGAGCAAGAAAATATCTCTAGAAAAGTAAATAGGAAATTACCGGAGAAAAGTTACTTTTACCGGGGGTAAATGGTAACTAAAGCAAGTAACTAGATAGTAACCAATTCCATTAGCCTAACCAAGCTTCTAGAAGCTAGCATTAAATGCTTACTTTATGAGAGCAAATAAGAGCAAGACAAGTGGCGCAATTGTGGCCCCTACATCTAACTTGGTGTGCAAGAATTAATCTTGGCCTTAGGGTGAAACTTAGCTTGTAAGTTTTATTCTCAACCATTCATTTTTCAAGAGGACTTTTTATAAGCCATTTTCCTTCTCTCTTCCCATTTGTGACCACCATTCTCTCCCTCTCCAAGAGCCAAAAATCATGCCATTAAAGGAGCAAAGAAGAGGAAGAAGAGAGCTCCCACAACTCAAGGTAACAAGTTCCCTCAACCAAATCTATACCTTTTCCTACTCCTTGCAACCTCTTCTACCTTTTCATTGGTTTGTTTTCTTGAATAAAACCCTCTTTTGAAAGATGAAAGGTTAGGGTTTCAAGAAATGAAAAATAAAAAAGAGAAGGATTTAGAGGTATTAAGGGGTTGCAAGTTCTTCCTTAAGTAGAAAAGAGTAGCTTAATGTATGTTGTTGGTTGATTTGGTAGTTTTAAATATTTTGGGAAACTCAAATCTATAGGGAGGTGCTGCCCAAATTTTCTTTTGGCCTAGGGGGAAGATGTTCTTGAGTTATATATTACATGGAAAGTGGTATAGAAGCAAGAATAAGCTAGTAATATACATGATGGAAGCTTGAAAAATCATATTCTCCTCTTATGTCCAGATTTTCGTCCAGCCCTAGATGAGGTAGGAGGAGTGTGATTTTGAGGATTTTGATGCTTCCAATAGCTTTAGAATGCAAATTTGTGTAGGGTAAAAGTGAGAAAAGGTTTTGGGAAGCATTGGAAGTCAAAAGAACAAGTTACAAAGTTTTAAGGGTCTTGAAAGAGCAATATAAGTTATATTGCGTTTTTATGATTTTCTTGCCTTGTTGGTGGCTGGAAATTTATGAGATCATTATTGTATGATGTTTAGGAAGTTAAAACATCAAAGAACTTGTTGGGAAAGTTCATCAAGAGAGCTTTGAAATCTAAGGAAAGCTAAAGGAGAAATGTAGCAAGATTACTAACTTTATCTAAACTCTTTTATGAACTTGTTTGTGAATAGTGCATGATTTTGTGATGAACGAACTTAATGTTATGTGTATGATAATGGACTTTGATTGCTATGGGTATATGCATGATATTATGTAGTTGAGCGTATCACATGTATTTTGATCATACACACATGATAAAAGCATGTCATGCACATTCACAAGTTTGTTAGTTAGTTTCGCTATTAAGATTTCCAAAAATCCCATTCTCCCCCAATAACCATTATAGGTGGAAGCTCAAGCAAGGGTAAGAGCAAAGAGAGATGGTAATTTCTGGGTGAAAGAGAGATGGTAAAGCAAATTTGAATATGAAAAGTGTATGTGATATGGATTCCCCTTGAAAACAAATTGTGCCATCATAGTTCGCAAAGGATTAGGGAAAAGCATCGTCTTTCGCACTAAGTTTCGTAATTAAAAACTCCAACAACTTGCCAGGTCAGAAATCTCATGAAATGAACTCCATTTCATGAAATCCTTTAAGAACACTTAGTGTGTACGGAAATCGCAAAGTGATAAAATCAACTCCATACATTGTTGACTCTAAAACCAAGCACAACTAGGATGATAGAAGAGAACAACAAGATTTCATTGAATAAGCAAAATGAACTCCATTCTACTTTGTCAATCACAAAACAACTCAATACACAATAATCCAAGTTTGGCTCAACCGAGACCAAGCATTTACACACAAATTACAAAGTCCAACTCGGAATCCAAGTAAT
>JANTPZ010141920.1:0-12428 GCA_025593235.1 Vachellia pachyceras | reverse complement strand
TCTTCCTCACTGAACCGACGGCAAAATCATCAGAACAGGGACACTTGCTTCAAAATCATTATAGATTCTTTGAGCATGGCTAAAGCATCAAAAACGAATTGAGGAATGCATACATATATACACAATGTTTCCATATTGAAAACTAACCATGATTTGCAGCTGAATAGATTCACAATTCACCATGATCGTAAGCTTTATTCTATCATAGACTACCGGTTTGAACTTTCAATCTGTCGCTTAATCATTTCTGACCTGAAGTACCTAATTTGCACTGATTAAGAGCCACCTCTAAACACCATTTCCAGCAGCAATCGAAAGCTAAAGAAGTTTAGGAACTCACCTGCATCAGAGCTTGTGGCTGGAGGTGAAAACCGATCCCTTACTCTCGATAAAAGCTCCTTCGTTTCCCCTTACTGCTGGCTCCTCTTGATTCCTCTGTTTCTCACGTTTTCTGTCAGTTTTTGTAGGGTTTGGGAGAGAGCCAGAGATGTTGAAGAAGAATAGCACGTGAGTCATGAGAAGGAGGGTTTATTTTAAGTCATGTGTTACTATCCCCCACCCCCAATTTCAACCTGTTTACATGGCTTATGTGTCACCTTAAGAAAACTTCTTGCGATTTTGAAATAAATCTAAAATAGTTGGTCATTCAAGAGGATAAAAGTCCAAATCCTCACTATTCTTGGCTTGACAAGTGGTGCTCTCTTGTTCATTTAAAATAGTAGGAAGCTCATATGTTATATCAGTATACTTTATACCAGAATAAATTCCTATTTTATAATTTCATTACTTGGACTCTCCAATTATTTTTTTTATCATTAACATAATCTATTCTTCACATTTTTCTCTTATTAAACTAGTCCTCATCATAATTTCTTTATCCTCACAGGTATTTATTTGGAATTTCTCCAAATAAAGATGCATATTAGCTTAATTAGCTCTTAAATTCTTTTAATCTTTTGCTTAGGGTACTTTGGGAATAAAACAACTTTTAAAATGTCTTATAATTCCCAAAGTATATTATCCTTATTTTTTCTAAATTTTTTTGAGCTCCAAACTATTTTTCAGTAATTAATTTTGACTAATCTCACCTTAATTAGTCAATGTTATATAATTATTGAAAATTACATAATAATTATTTCCCATCAAATTTTGAATTTTTGAATCTGGTACACTGCCTCGGGGGATTCTCTCTATTTGATAAAATTATCTCCTTCCCATTTTTCCTGAACTTCCAAAAAAAAAGAATAAATTTCCAAAGATAAAATGACCCAATCATTTATTTATGAGATATAATGAACTGCAAATAATTTTTCAAAGCCTCAATTTTCTCTAAAAAGGCTCTGGTCAAATTTTCTGGATGTTACACTGTGGTCTCCTGGTCATCAGCCACTAGATTGTCAATATCAATGTATGGCTCAGGCTGAGAAGTGGGAGCTCGACAGATCTGCTCATAGATGAAAGTAGGAGGGGAGAGAATGGATGATCCTCAGGGTGATCAAGGACCTCCACCTCAGTGAACATGTTTGAAATGAGGTGGGAAAAGATAATGGCCTTCGTGGTTTTGGAGGTGAGGATAGCATCACGAAGGTTAGAATAGATAAGGGTGGAGATATTGAAATCGATCCCCTGCATCGCATATAGACGCAGAGGGCCTGCTTCTTAGTCAGGTTCACCATGTGGCTGGTTGGAAGGATGTTGCTACATATGAGGTGGAAAAAGGGTTTGGTTTCAGGATGGCACTCAGAACGACAGATATACATCTCTGACCTATGAGGGACATGCCACCCCATTCCAAGCAAGCACAGAGTCTCAGCGATATGATCCTCAGAGAAATTACTCAGAAGGAGAGTGTAATGGTTCAACTCACAGACAGGTAAAGAGGGGTGGTGACCTATGGCACTTTAATTAATTGAGTGATCTAATTTAACTCATTGACAATCGATGAAAAGGGTGGACTCACGGCGGCAGATGGCATAGAAGTGATGGACAAAAGTGAGGTTACCCTAGGTACGCTCGCGAATTAGGCATGTAAGGCCAGACTCAGTGATTCGGTGAACAAAAGCATGGCTGGAGGGGTCATAGGGAAGGAATGCTCCATAACCAAAGGGAGCTTCTTGGTAAGCTCTAATATATCCTCAAAAGATGGAAAAGGCATAAGGTCAGGAATAGGTGGCTATACAACATTAGGGGTCTTAGTCTTAGGTATGGTTACAAGGACCTAAAACAATGAAACAAACATTAAAAACAAACTAACCTAACCACAAGGAAAACGAACTGCAATTGAAATTGGTTGTGGTGAAAATTAGGGTTCACCGCGGCGAAATATGAAATTAGTCGCGGTGAATCCTCTTTTTTGTCACGGAGAAAATCATAGAAATTTGAAACTCAGCCATAGTGATGGTAAAACGGAATGAGAATGAAAATAAAATAGAAATGAGAAAAGAAAGATCACGCTTACTTACTCGAATGAATGGGATGCTGGTGGTGCAGATAGAATGAGAATTCCGGAAGTGAAAGGAAAATGCTAAGGAGAGCAGAGCAAAGACGATGGACAGAATGGAGGAAATAAGTGGAATGAGTTAAATAAAGAAACTGGAGGGAGATCGCAACCTAAGTTTGGTCACAGTGAACAACCTAAGAAGGCAAAAAGTCACAGTGTTTCCTGCGGCGAAAAACATAGTTCATCACTACTAACACCTCCCAAGAGGAGTTTGGCCATGACAAAAATAATATATCACCGCGGTGAAACATCACAGAGAAGAAGCACACGAAAAAAAATAGAAAAACACAAGACTACTCACCATCACCTAATCCTAGGACTTTAACCAAACATTAGCACAGTCATCAAGCATCACAAGCAAGTCCCTTCAAGCATCAATCTCATCATTAGCAAACAGTAAATGATTGCATGAGGGAAAGAAATGACTTGAGAACTACAGCGGCTTGCGAATCTCTTCGGTATCTCCATGCTTTTCCTTTGTATTTCCAGACATCACATGCATGGGTGCTAATGGCTCCTTTGAACTCATGCTTAATGCTCCTGCAAAATCAAATGAAATGCCTCCCCCAGAGGTGTCATCACTGTTAATACAAGGTAAGGCATTCATGCACTTATCGGTGAGCTTCACAGGGGGTTTGTGTGTGTAACACCTTAACCTTGCCTTTAGCTTCATTTTATATTGATTTGGAAGCAAAAGGAAGCCTCAATTTGCTTATAAGGTCTAAAAGGTTCAAATTAAAAATTTCAACTTTTGAAAGTTACTATTCATAGTTTTTCAGACCAACTTTGAAAATTCATAACTAATTCTGGAAAAATTAAAATTAAGTACTTCCAATTTCTATTTGAAGCTTATAAGTTCTGCTATAAGTGAAAATACTCATTGAGTCATTAGCTTGCCCAATTGATACAGTTTAATCTTAAAAATTTACTGTTCATTTGGCAATTTTTCATTTCCCCCTAGATTTTTGTTGATTTTCTTCAAACTTTGGAACATCATAACTTTCTGTACAAAACTACAAATCCAGTGTTCTTTTAGCTTGTTTAAAAGCTTGCAATGTGAACTATTTTACAGGGAAATTTTAACTCATTTGGAGTTTATTTGCTCTGTTTCCTGATAGGTCAAAGTAGGAGGTTTAACCAACTTCACATTGGACATTTAGTCAAAATTATAACTTTCTAACTTCATAATTTGGCATGCTATCTTTTAGGCTTCTTTTAATCTTGATCAACCATGCATTTGTGAATATTTAAAGCATACATTCACTACTTCATGGCTACCACATATGTAAGAATTTAATTACATATTATACAACATAATCAAATTTAAATTCTAAACATTATACATAATTTCACAAGCAATATTATCACATGGCATCTTCAATCACCATTTACTTTGCTCTTACCCTTGTTTGTGCTTGTACCTATATGATTGGTTGGGGGATAATGAGATTTTTGGAAATCTGAATAGAAAAACTATCTAACACATTTCACAAATTGCATGACAACTTTAAGTATATATGTGAATGTATAAAAGTGCAACATGTAATATATAAATGCAAATGGCCATAGCATATAAATCACACATTCACACCTTTATCATCATCAATTTTCAACAAGTCATGCATATTTCATCAATTATTTTCAAAACAATTTAGATTAGGGTTAGATGGTCTTGCTACCTTTAGCTCTTAATTTTCCTTTAGCTTGAATGCTTTCTTGATCATTTGGAAAATTAATCCCTTGCACCAAACTCTTGCCTATACAATTCATAACATTATGGCCATTAAACACAAGTCATTATCAATATAAAAATCAATGTAAAACTCCCTTAATCTTCCCCTTGAATTACATAAACCTTAGACCACTTAAACTTGTCTTATTGGTTTCCATGCTTTCCAAAACTTAAGCTCACTTATGGCCTACAAAAAAATCATTTTAAAGCAATTGGAAACATTAAAATCATCAAAACAACACTCCTTTGTCCACTTTCCACATTTGCACGAAAATTCACAAGTGGAGAGAAAGTGATTCTTTTTCAAGTTTCCATGGTATCTATCATCATTTTCTTGTTTCTAAACTCATTCCCATTGATAGTATAACATAAATTCAACTCTCCCTCATTCCATAAAAATTTTGGCGGCATAACCCCTTAGGGTTTTGAATCCCAAAATTCAAAACAACAACCAATACTTACTCCTCACAACACAAGGAGTATTTTGCACACAAGTAATAGCTATAACTCCCTCTCTTTCTCACTTTGGCTCTCAAGAACCCTAACCATGAAACTTGAGAAAGAGAGACCAAATCAAAATTCCAATCAATGGAAAGTGAAGAGGAGATCACAAGGAGCTAGAATATGTGTAGCTTTAGGTATTTTAGCCTCTTACCTTAACTTTTCCTCAAGCTTTTCTCCTCTTCTTGGAAGCTTGAACGAAGTCTTCTTTCTCTCTTTTGCAGCACAAATAGGTCAGCCAAATGGGAAGGGAAATGCAGAAAAATTTTCTTTAATTAACTCCCACATTAAGAGATGGAAGGCCAAGATTAATCCTTAAACATTAAGTTAAATCCAAAGGTTTAGATTTAACCACTTCTTTAGCAAAGGTCCACTTCTCATTGGCTCATTAAAAGTGACTAATAATTGCTGTAACTAATGGGTAAAAATCTGGTTTGGCTAATCAATCTGGACCCCATTCAGTTACTTTTACTGATTACACTTTTTACTGGTAGTCATAACTTTATTCCGGTAAATCTTTTTCTACTTTTTTGGAGATATTTTCTTCCTCATTTAATTTCCATATTTTCCTCTTGAATATGGAAAATTTATTATCCCCAAAATACCCCTTGATTTCCTCAAATTTAATAGGATTAGTTTATCTTATCCAAAATCCCTGAAAATGAGCAATCGAAGGGCAAAATATTTTTAGGGCCTTGAAAAATACTACATTTTTCACTGATTATCTAGCTCTTTTCCTACTCCCAAAATGCCCTCTAGATTTTCCAAAATTAATTTTTGAAATAAATTATATTTTGGGGATTTTCGGGTCTTTTTCCCGATTTTCGGGGAAATCGTTTTTATTGTACATCGAGCAATAATTTTACTAAATACTATAAAATTCACTAAATTTTTCTGTGCCCTAAACTCAACTGATTAAGTGTGACATACCTTTACCCTTAGCTTCATTATATATTGATTTAGAATCAATGTGAAGCCTAAAAGTGATTAAAAAGTCAAATTGTTTACTTTGAAAACTTTCAAGTTTTGAAAAGTTACTATTCACTGCACTTTAGACTAATTTTAAAATTCATAATTAATTCTAGAAAAATCGAAATTGAGTGCTTCCAATTTCTATTTGAAGCTTGTAAGTTCCTTTACAAGGGACAAATACTCATTGAGTCATTTGCTTGCCCAAATGATACAGTTTAATTTGTGAAAAAGTACTGTTCACTTGGTCATTTTTCTATTTTCCCAGGTTTTTCAGTGATTTTCTTCAGACTTTGGAACTTAATAACATTCTGCACAAAACCCAAGTTCAGTGTTCTTTGGCTTGTGTTAAATCTTGCAGTGTGAACTATTTTTCTGTAAAATTTCATCCATTTGGAGTTCACTTGCTCTATTTCACATTAACCCAAAGTTGGGGTCTTGAGCAACTTTACTACTACTATTACAACTTCATATTTTTCTACTTTCTTTCTTTAGGCATGCTAGTTCATTTCTTTTCCTTACTCATTGTTAAACTTGCATTATTCCATATTTATAGCATGCTTTTACCTCTTAATAAACATCACTTAGCAGAGGTTTAATTACAAAACATCATACAAACTTTAACTAAAGTATCATGATAATACATATCCGAAACATCATCCAAGAAGGCATCATAAAACTAGCTTCATGCTTCCATAACCTTTTCCTTACCCTTTGTTGAACTTGTACCTAGAAATTGTGGGGGAGAATGAGATTTCATGGAAATCCCAATAGCAAAGCTTACCAACATACATGAAAAATTGGCATGACATGCTTTCTGTTCATAAAGAATGTGTAACAATGTCAAAATGTGTACCAAGAACATATCAATGCATATGGCCATAGCATACTGTCACTCATAAACACATTCAACAATGTCATAAGTTCATACCTTGTTTTGATGATAACAAAATTATATTAAGAGATTGCAAAATGATTTTTGAATCAAAAGTTTTAAGTATTGAATCAGTGTTTCATAAAGATACTCAAGTGTTTTTGTCAAAATATTGGCAGTACTCGAGCAATAGAATTCCATACTCGAGCACTGCATGTTTTAAACTTAAGAAAATTCAGTGCTCCCAGGTAATACTCCAAGTTTGACATGAAGTGTTTCCAATACTCAAGTATTAGAATATGGTACTCAAGTACTGTGCTTTAAAAATGAGTTTTTAGACTATGCTCTGAGTGAACACTGCAAGTATTGACTGACAGCAGAGCCAATGCTCGAGCACTAGGTTTCCAGTACTCTTGCATTAAGGTTTGTGAAAGCACTTTAAGTCAACACTCCAAGTATTGGCTGAAAGTATTGCCAATGCTCGAGCACTGGATCTCAGCACTCGAGTGTTGACTGTTTTTCTCAACACTGTCAAACAACACTTCCAACATTGGCTGACAACATAGCCAACACTTGAGCACTGCATTTTTATCACTCGAGTGTTGAGACTTTTGACAGTGCTGTCAAGTGATACTTTAAGTGAAAGTCTCCAGCAGAGCCAACACTTGAGCATAAGTTAACAGCACTCGAGTGTTTTGACCTTACCCTCAGCACTGGAAGCCAACACTGCAAGTATTGACAGCCAGTATTGCAAATACTTGAGTACTAGTTTTTTATCACTCGAGTATCAGGCTAAAAATTTTCACTGTTCATCAATACTCTATATCAATATTTCCAGCATTTACTTCCAGCATTACTAGCACTCGAGCATCATTATTTCATCACTCGAGTATTATGATTTGACAGAATTAATTTTCATCACTTGCACAGAATACTCGAGTATTCCTAGAAAGTGTTATTAACACTCAAGCACTGAGATCTATCACTTGAGTATTTGATTCTTTTCAAAACATTTTCACATAACGCTCGAACATTACATCAGAGAATTGAACTTTTCTTTGAAATATTATTGAGCAACACTCGAGCATTAAATCCTTATGCTCGAGCACTGCCTCTCTCTATCTAACAGCCTGATATCTGACACTCTTTACCTACGCTATACACCTACTTTCCTTATTTGTATAATGACATTTTTGAAATCTAACTGCTCTCATAAATGCAGAAGTTTGAAACATTAAATGAGGAAAGAAGCACAGAAATTTAACGTTACTCTACAACCTTCAACCTCGACTGACTGAAAGGCATTTGATGCCATTAATGAAGGATCTGAATACTCAATAGTGAGAGTAAATGATACTAAATGGAGTCTAACCGACATTTAAGAGAATCTCAACTATAAAAGGACCAGGCATTCAATGAAGTACAAGAGACGAATATCCTGAGCACAAAAAGCTACATTTATTACATTCTCTGCACTCTTTCATTTATTTCTTCTGAGCTTCATTATTAGCCATCTACTATTTTGAGAGAGTTATCTAAGGACAAAATACTCTGTAAACTTGTGAGAAACTCAAGGAAGGAGCCTTGAGTAAATTGGGCTGAAAGTGAGTTAGAAAACAAAGAGTGTCATACTCTGTTATAGTGAAAAGCGAAAGGGGGAGTGATTCCCAGATTGTAAAGGCTTGTGAAGCCTGATTTGCTACTACTAGTAGATTTGGAAATCTTGGGGGTGCCTTGAGGACTGGACGTAGGTCAAGAAGACTGAACCAGGATAAATCTCTGTGTTCATTATCTTTCTCATCTCTCGGTGACTTTATTTCTGTCTTTGTGCTTTTAAGTGCTAAAATTTTTTATTAGACCAATTCACCCCATCTTGGTCAAATCCTATTCTAACATTTGGTATCAGAGCAGGTCTCTTGCAAAAAGAACTTAACAGTTTCAAGAGAGATCCATTGTAGGATTTAGCGAACATGTTATAGCTGACGGAGCATCCATTACCAGACCACCAGCATTTAATAGCCAGAACTTCTCATTCTGGAAGATCAAGTTTCAAAACTTTATTCTGGCCACTGATTTTGATCTTTGGGATGTTTTTGAAACAAGAAACATCGTACCAATGAAAAAGGAAAATGATCAACTAGTTCCAAAGCCAAAAGCTGAGTTTGATGATGAGGACAAGAAAATGATGCAGTTAAACAGAAAAGATGTCCTAATTTGCAAGCTGCACTGAATGAGGATGATTTCTTTAAAGTATGCACACTACCCTCAGCAAAACACATGTGGGATGCATTGGAAATCACATATGAAGGCACTGAAGCAGTGAAGGAAAGCAGAGTCAACATGCTGACCACTGAGTATGATTTACTCAGGATGAGAGATGAGGAGACTGTAGCTGAATTCCAAATGCGACATACATATCTCATCAACAAATTAGCAGCCCTTGGCAAAACATATGATCAACGCTCTCAAGTAAGAAAAATTTTAAATGCTTTGTCTAGCAAATGGGAAGCCAAAGTCACAGCCATAGAAGAATCCCGTGAAAAGTCAATGACCTCAGTTGCAGCCCTCTTTGGAAGCCTTGCTGAGTATGAGAGCAAACAAAAGTTCAAGAAGGAGTTATCAAACATTGATGAGAAAAAGAAAAAGGGTCTGGCTCTCAAAACTATAAAAGTAAAAGAGAAGGAGTCAGAAACTGAAGAAGAAGAACAAGAAGAAGAAGGAGATGTGGAAGATCAAGAACTTGCGATGGTTGTGAGAAAGTTTAGAAGAATGTATCGAAGGATCAACGATTTAAAAGGCCATTCAAAGGAGGTTCAAGAAAAGTCATTTTCTATGAATGCAACAAACTGGTCACTTCCGTCTTGATTGCCCACAACTTGCAAATCAAAACAAAGAAAAGGAAAAGGAGAAGAAGAAATTCAAATCTTTCAAAAAGAAGAAAGCATGTGTCAGGATTATGGGGAGATAGCTCAGATGAAAAAGAAAGCGAAGCTGAAGAAGAAGTCAAACTCTATTTGGTAGATTAGGAAGAAGATTCAGAAACACAGGAGGTAATTCTTGAACCTAGCTATGATGAATTGCGTAATGATTATGATGAAATGCATACTAAACTTCTTAAATTTGTAAAAGAATTATCTTTTCTGAGAAAAAGAGTTAAAGGACTTGAAAAACATGCTGAAACACCCACTATCATCAATGCATGTTCAAATTGTGACATTTTGAAAATTGAAAATGATCGTTTATCCAAAACTCTTGAAAAATTCACTCGGGGAAGTGATATGTTGCAAGTTATTTTGAAAAGGCAGAGAGTTACAAATGATAAAAGTGGCATTGGGTATTGTGACACTCCTTAATCTTTACCTTTAGCTTCATTAAATATCTATTTGAAAGCACCTTTAAGCCTTTAGTGACTTATAGTAACCAAAGAGTGAAAAATAAAATTTTCAAGTTTAGGGTTACTATTCACGTCACTATTCATAGATTTTTGGGCCAATTTTGAAAAATCATAACTAATTCTACAAAAATTGAAATTGAGTGTTTCCAATTTCTACTTGAAGCTTATAAGTTCCTCTATAAAGGAAAAATACTCATTGAGTCATTAGCATGTGCAATTGATACAGTTTACTGCGTGAAAAAGTACTGTTCATTTGGCAATTTTTCATTTTTCCGAGATTTTCAGTGATTTTCTTCAATCTTTGGAACATTATAAATTTCTGTAAAAAAAACTCCAAATTCAGTGTTCTTTAGCTTGTTTTAAAACTTGAAATGCTGACTATTGTTCTGTAAAATTTCAGCTCATTTGGAGTTCATTTACCCTATTTTGGGATAGGTAAAAGTTAGGGGTTTGATCAACTTCACTTTGATAAAAAGTCAAACTTATCATTTTCAAACTTCATCTTTTTGAAACCCTAACTTCTAATCCTTTCTTAATCATGTTTGATCATACATTTAGGAGTTCTTAGCAATCATATCTCAACCTTACATGTAGGGTCCACATCACATTACATAACATAGGAAATTCTCAAAATGTCTACATAATTACAATATAATTCCATATACATAATCATGTCATATTCCTTGCTTTAAACTTCATAAACTTTCTCCTTAGATGCACTTGTACCTAAAATGGTTAATGGGGGAGGGTGAAATTCGAGGAATTCCAGTAGCAAACATTACAAACAATGCATATAGGATGAATGCTAGTGCATGATATGCTTGCCTTATATAGGCTCATGTTCACATAATGAAATTTTGCGTGCTCAATGTTTTGTGTAATGTACTTATGGCCATAGTAAAAATAAAAACAGAGATTCATTCATTCATACATGCTTCACATAATCTAGAAAAGCAATATAGCAAATCAATGCACAACATAAACATCACACACATACAAGTAAGTAAGTTCACTACCTTATAGATTTTGCCTCCTCCTTAAGTACCTTGATCTTCTAACCATAGCTTTTTCTTTATCACTTTATGGCCCTAGGGAATTAATAACATAATTAGAGCCATGAAAAGTGAATGCCCAATGGGCCACATTAGCCTAAAGGCTTACTTTTACCCTTGGAGTTCCTACAAATTACATTTAGTTACTTTCTCTCTTAATTTCGCAATGGTAACCAAAAGCTGTCAACATGTTGACTAAACTTTGAAAAATCATAATTAATTCTATATAACTCCAATTGGGGTGGTTCAAATTCCTATGTGAAGCTCGTTCAGTATAGTTTCATATCAAAATACCTATCCATTAATTTCTCAATCCATGAGTAATCTGATATTAGAAATTAAAACTCCTTTTCATTACAGTATGATCATACATTTCTCAGACTCATTCATCGAGCGGCCTTACTAATGCGAGGGACAAATTCCATCTCAACCATTCACATTTCTCCACATAAGAAACCCCTATGTCTAATTATAGCCTTTATCATCACCCTGTCAAAGGTGACTTTTGATTAAGTCAAAACTCAACGACTCTCATGTAGGAATCCATGATGAGCTTAGGTCAAAGGGCATGGTTACATGATTACATATGAGATAAGTTTATGACTTGATCCATGCAGCTTTTACATAGTGGGTCTGTCCAGCACCTTATACTCTTACAGGTACCTATGACTTTGACTCATATCTTCATACCTTATCAAAGACATTTAGGACAATCTTCATAATTTACCCAAAGAGCAATTATCACAATAAATTAAAATAAGAAATGTTTAATGTACAATGATTGGCCCCTATGGCACAATTTCCAACATAGAAAACCCACTTGAATATTTACTTTATCTCTCTAAAACTGACTTTTGTTTCAGAGTGTCAGAGCATCGACTTTATTTAAAATCTTTCCTTAAACATACTTATCTTACATAATCCATACATGCTCTCATAAATGTTTGACCATCTCATTTAACAATAAGATGTGGGCATCTGAAGACTTCATTGGCGTTCAACTCAACAAATTAAAATGAGCAACCATAAAAAGAGTATTTATTATAAAACGTTTGTTTGAACTATGAGGCTGAGTGTAACAAAAAGAAAGTTCTATCTAACCGACACTTTCTTTAACATCCAAGAGAAAAAGAAAAGCTCCAACAAGAAGAATACACCCAATGGTAAAATGCTGAACAAGAACTATAAATAAAATAAAGCATTCAAAAGGAAAAAAGAACAGAGATATAGACCTAGAGCTTACAATGTCAAGATGTAGAATACTTTGAAGGCTCTCTAAAGTTATACTTTCATCTTTGTACTTTAGTGTTTAACATAATCTAGTTTATATAGAGATGAACGCTGATTGTAATAATATTTCTGAGAGTTTCTTAAAATTAGGAAATCTTGAGTATGATAGAGATTGT
>JANTPZ010141916.1:0-17855 GCA_025593235.1 Vachellia pachyceras | reverse complement strand
GAGCTCCTTGTACCTTAAATAATTACTTTTCCCTTTTTCGCCCTTCAAAATTATATAAATAAAAATCTAATTTGAATTTGGAAAATCCGTGTTTCGTCATTGTGATCCGTAAGTAGAGATCTATCTATTGGGCATCTGTAAATTTTCTGATATTTTGGTCAACTGGTTGACTTTTGACTTTGACTTTGACCTTTCCTTTGTCAAATGACCAAAATGCCCTTCAACTTTCTCATAATTACCATTTTGCCCTTACTTTCTCTACTTTTTCTAAAATTACTATTTTACCCTTAGCTTTGATACTGAAAGACCTTTATGCCCTTGGTCTTTTATTAAATGACATATGGGTCCCTTCCTATAAGTTTCCCATCCTCATTTTGCTTCTACGGTAAATATACTTAATTTTGGAATTCACACGGAACTCCGTGCCTGAACTTCGGCCCTTAGTCTTTCTTTCTTTTTGAGCTTTCTATTTTTCGTCTCTAATTCATCATCATAATCATCAGATTAGCCTTTATCTCATTTAGTATGAAATTATGGATATTACACAAAGAGTTGAGTATTTTTTTTAAAAACTCGATTTATGTAATCCTTAACAAAAAGTAAGTCACAGTGAATCTTCCCATTCTATTCTAACAAAGTTAAATGTTTAATTCCTACAACACTACCATGTATAAAAAATAATTGTGGCATTTTTATATCCAAAGATTTGAATATTTTTTTAAAAAAACTCAATTTATGTAATCATCAACAAAAACTGAGTCACAGTGCATGTTTCCATTCAATTCTAGGAGAGTTAAATGTTTAATTCCTATAACCCTAATCATGTTAAAAAAAGATGTGCTATTTTTATGTCCAAAGAGTTGAGTATGTTTTTTTAAAACTTGATTTATGTAATCCTCAACAAAAGCTGAGTCGCAGAGCATGTTTCCATTCAAATCCGAGAGAGACAAATGTTTAATTCATGTAACCCTAATCGTGTTCAAAAAAAGATGTGGCATTTTTATGTTCAAAGATTTGAATATTTTTTTAAAAACTCATTTTATGTAATCCTAAACAAAAACTGTGTCATAGTGGATGTTTCCATCCAATTCTAACAGAGTTAAATGTTTAATTTCTGCAACCCTAACTATGTATAAAAAAATAATTGTGGCATTTTTATATCCAAAGATTTGAATATTTTTTAAAAAAACTTTATTTATGTAATCCTCAACAACAACTGAGCCTCATTGCATGTTTCCATTCAATTCTAGCAAGCTAAATGTTTAATTTGAGTAACCCTATTCGTGTTTTAAAAAAAGATGTGGCATTTTTATGTCCAAGAGTTGAATATTGTTTTTAAAACTCGATTTATGTAATCTTCAACAAAAACTGAGTCACAGAGCATGTTTCTATTCAATTCTGAGACAGTTAAATGTTTAATTCCTGTAACCCTAATCGGTTTTAAAAAAAGATGTGGCATTTTTATGTCCAAAGAATTGAGTATTTTTTAAGAACTCGATTTATGTAATCCTCAACAAAAATTAAGTCACAGTGCATGTTCCCATTCTATTCTAACAAAGTTAAATGTTTAATTGCTGCAACACTAACCATGTATAAAAAATAATTGTGGCATTTTTATATCCAAAGATTTGAATTTTTTTAAAAAAACTCAATTTATGTAATCATCAACAAAAACTGGGTCACAGTGCATGTTACCATTCAATTATAGGAGATATTTTTTTATAAAAAAACTTGATTTATGTAATCCTTAATAAAAACTGAGTCACAATGCATGTTTCCATTCTATTCTAACAGAGTTAAATGTTTAATTCCTGCAACCCTAGTCATGTATAAAAATAGTTGTGGCATTTTTATATCCAATGATTTGAATTTTTTTTAAAAAAAACTTGATTTATGTAATCCTCAACAAAAACTGAGTCAGAGTGCATGTTTCCATTCAATTCTAAGAGAGTTAGTTGTTTAATTCCTGTAACCCTAATCGTGTTCAAAAAAAAAAGATGTGGCATTTTTATGTCCAAAGAGTTGAATATTTTTTATAAAAAACTTGACTTATGTAATTCTCAACAAAAACTGAGTCATAGTGCATGTTTCCATTCAATTCTAAGAGAGTTAAATGTTTAATTCATACAACCCAAATCATATGTAAAAAATAATCGTGGTGTTTTTATATCCTAAGGTTTGTATATTTTTTTAAAAAACTCGACTTATGTAATCCTCAGTAAAAACAAGGTCACACAGCATGTTTCCATTCAATTCTAAGAGAGTTAAACGTTTAATCCTGTAACCCTAATCGTGTTCAAAAAGAAAAGATGTGACATTTTTATGTCCAAAGAGTTGAATATTTTTTTAAAAACATGATTTATGTATTCCTTAAAAAAAGCTGAGCCACAATGCATGTTTCCATTCAATTCTAACCGAGTTACATTTTTAAATCCTGTAAAACTAATCGTGGTCAAAAAAAGATGTGGCATTTTTATGTCCAAAGAGTTGAATATTTCTTTTTAAAAACTCGATTTATGTAATCCTCAACAAAAAATGTGTCACAGTGCATGTTTCCATTCTATTTTAACAAAGTTAAATGTTTAATTCCTGCAACCCTATTCATGTATAAAAAATAATCGTGGCATTTTTATATCCAAAGATTTGAATATTTTTTAAAAAAACTCGATTTATGTAATCCTCGGCAAAAACTGAGTCACACTGCATGTTTTCATTCAATTCTAGGAGAGTTAAATGTTTAATTCCTGTAACCCTAATCGTGTTCAAAAAAAAAGATGTGGCATTTTTATATCCAAAGAGTTGAATTTTTTTAGAAAAACTTGATTTATTTAATCCTCAACAAAAACTGAGTCACAGTGCATGATTCCATTCAATTCTAAGAGAGTTAAATGTTAAAATTGTAATATCCGTATATTTCCTGCTAACTGAAATAAAGTCCGGACTGGTAATTATGAGGTGATTTTAAGTTCATGGATAGGAAGCACAGGGGGAGAGAATGCCACTAGATAATAAAAATAATAATTGCTTAGTTTTTCATAAAATATCTCCTCCAGATGAATTTTCTATAAGCCAAAGTGAGCCCATAGTATTCTGTTGCCTTCAGCCAACATTCCTGTTGGCTGAAGCATGTGGCACAAAAAGCACCAAGACCTCGTTGGCTTCAGCTAACATTCTGGTTGGCTAAAGCATATGACGCAGAGAGTGTCAAGCCTTCACTGGCTACAGCCAAGATGCTTCTTGGCCGAAGCATGTAACGCAGTGAGCATCAAGCAAGGGCATTTTGGTCATTATGAAAAATGCAAGGGCATTTTGGTCATTTGACAAAAGTGAAAGTCAAATTCAAAGCCAAAAGTCAACTGTTGACCAAAAAATTTGCAGATGCCAAACGGATAGAGTTCGACTCGCGGAGCACAACTGTGAATCACGGATTTTCCAGATTCAGATTCGATTTCCGTCTATAGAATTTTGAAGGGCGAAAAAGGTGAAAAATAATTATTTAAGGTATTAAGAGCCCTCCAAAAATTTAGAGAAAGTATGGAAAATCCAGTGAATTTTATAGTTTTTAATAAAATTATTATCCAGTGTATAATTAAGGTGATTTTCCAAAAAAATTGGGAAAAATACCCGAAAAGATCCAAAAATCCCCGAAATGTAATTATTTCAAAAATTAATTTTGAAATATCTAGAGGGCATTTTGGAAAAAGGAAAAGGGCTTGAGAATCATGAAAAATATAGTATTTTTCAAGGCCCTAAAAGAATTTTACTCTCCGATTGTACGTTTTCAGGGATTTTGGACAGGATAAATGAATCCTGTAAAATTTGAGAAAAGTAAAGGGTATTTTGGGAATAATAATTTTGTTATATTCAAGATGAAATTATGGAGATTAAATGAGAAATAAAATATCTCCAGAAAAGTAGAAAAAGATTTACCAGAATAAAGTTAAGTTTACTGGTAAAAAGTGTAATCGGTAAAAGTAACCGAATGGGATTCAAATGGATAAGCCCAATCAGATTTTTACAACCATCATGACAGCTTTTTGTGGGCTAAAGAGAAGTTAACAAGTGTCCCTCATGTGGCTTCATCTCAACCATTGAATTTCATTTAATTTGCAAGATGAGATCTTATCCCTTAAATCAATTATGAGTGAATAATTAAATGGACAATTCCCCTCCACCTCCAGCCCATTTTGCACAACCAGAAAATGGAGAGAGTGAAGACACCATTGAAGCAAGGGAAAGGAGAGAAAAGCTTGGTGGATCATCAAGGCAAGTAAGCATACTACCTTGTGATATATATGAAAATGATCCTTGCAACTTCCTCTTCCTCTTCCATGGTTTAGAATTTTGATTTGTCCTCTCTTTTTCAAGTATCAAAACCTAGGGGTTCTTGAGAGAAAAGTGAGAAAGAGAGGGATTTAAAGCCATTTATTGGTTGCAAATGCTTTCTCTTGATGAAAGAAGCATATTGATGATGTTGTGGTTGTTGTTGAAGTTGTTTTGTGACTTTTGTAAATTTGGGAAATCATGAGAAAATAGGAGAGGTGCTGTCCAATTTTCCACTTGATGTAGAAGAGTTGAAATCATGTTTTCCCATGCATGAATGAGAGTTTGGAAACAAGAATCAAGTGGTAGAATGGTTGGAATTTGAAAATTTCATATTTTTAAATGTGTGAACAGTTTCGGCCTAAGCTGGAATTTGATGAAGATGAATTGTTTTGATGATTTTGATGATTCCAATGGATCCAAAATGAGTTTTTGTATAGGGTATAAGTGGTCCCAAGTTTATGTAAGCATTCGAGAAAGTTAGAGACAAATTGATTTTTTAAGGATTAAGAAATTCAAGAGAATGGTCAAGGGACTTTTACATTGCTTCTTGCATTGGAAATGGCATGTGTTTGGTAGCCATTATATTGTATATTTTGTAGGCAAAGAATTGGTACAAGAGAGTGAGATTCAAGTGGTCAAGAAAGTTACAAAGTAAAGAGCAAAGTTAAGAAACAAAGGTAGCAAAGATTTCTAACTTTACCTAACATGTTGTGAAATTAATCCAATGATGCGCATGACTTTATGACATTGTTGAAATGTGTTTATGAGCGATATTATGCTATGGCCATATGCATTGATATGTGCTTGGTACACATTTTGCATTATTACACATTAATTCCTAAGTTTAAAGCATGTCATGCAAATTTTCATATGTTAGTAAGCTTTGCTATTGAGATTTCCAAAAATCTCACCCTCCCCCTCCCACTAACCATTTCTAGGTACAAGTTCATCAAAGGGTAAGGAGAAAGTTCTTGATGCTTTAAGCAAGGAATTTGATATAAGTTTGTTTATGAAAATATGTTGTAATGTAATGGTATTTTGGGAATTTATGTATTGCATGGAATGTGTGATGTAAACCCATGCATGTATGGTTGGTATGTATTAGTTAAGGAACCCTAGTTGCATGATTAAACATGGTCAAGAAAGGATTAGAAGTTAGGGTTTCAAATAAGTTTGGAATTGAAAAGTTTGGTTAAATGTTGAAGTTAACCAAACACCTAACTTTGGCCTGTAAAAAAACAGAGCAAGTAAACTCCAAATGAAATGAAATTTTACAAAAAAATAGTTCACATTGCAAGCTTTAAAAAAAGCCAAAGAACACTGAATTTTGAGTTTTGTACAGAAAGTTATTAAGTTCCAAAGTTTGAAGAAAATCACTGAAAAACCTGGGAAAAAGAAAAAGGACCAAATGAACAGTACTTTTTCACGAATTAAACTGTATCATTTGGGTAATCAAATAACTCAATGAGTATTTTTCCCTTATAAAGGAACTTACAAGTTTCAAATAGAAATTGGAAGCACTAAATTTGATTTTTCTAGGATTAGTTATGAATTTTCATAGTCCAAAATGCAGTGAATAATAACTTTCAAAAACTTGAAAGTTTTCAAAGTAAACTATTTGGACTTTTTAATCACTTTGAGGCTTCCCATTGACTCCAAATCAATATATAATGAAGCTAAGGGTCAATTTAAGGTATGTCATATTGTTTGGTATCAGAGCAAAAGTTTTGGGAAATTGTTTGAATAATTGTGCCTTGTTATTTGATAAGTGTTGCACTTTTATTCAATATACTTATGAGATTATTATGTCATTAGCTTGATGATGTGCTATGCTTTGGTTGTCTATTGTGAATGCATGATAAATAGTTATGTCTTATGTTCATTGCTATACGAATGAATGTGGTTAGCCAAGAATGATGAAGAAAAGTCAAGTATACTACTAATGAAGTGACTGAAAAAGAGAAGGAGCTGGCACGAGAACTACCAGGATACGTAGGGGATAATGGATATGAAAGTCCAGTGTTTGATAAGATTGTTTCTCTGCAGCACATACTGGATGCTAACATCTGAGGACTCCGGGAGCATATTGCTTTGCATTGACGAGGGTTTCAGTTAGCATATATCCAGATGGGCTAGAGAAGCATATTAGCTAGATCAGAATGTCCTAAACCCATAAGCCCGGTAGAAATGCTGGTACCGAAGGAACAGCTCCCAGTAAAAGAAGAGAACTCCAGATACACTTCATTTTGATCAGGATCTACTATGATATTATCATCTCGAGGTTCAAGCGAGATGCAAAGGCAACCAAAAGACCAAAGTTTAAAATGCAAAGTTGTTCAGAGGAGATAGTTTACAGGAAATTCAAATGTCGCAAATTGATTTTGCCGAACATAGCCTGGAATTGAATACCCATGAAGGTATAGAATTAATTTGTCCTCAAAGATGAAGATTTTATTTAATCGAATAGAAAGGGCCAGAGAGGCCTTTAAGCCTGATTAGTCGCAAGAGGTGCAATAGGGACTTTCTCCTCAGTTGATATTGAAGTTAAAAAGTCCCTTAGTGACATTTCGATAGTCAGAGATTTCCAGGAAGCATTTTCAAAAAGAGATTAGCGGACTGCCTCCAGAAAGAGAAGTGGAGTTCGCGATTGATTTGGTACAAGGAACAATACCCGATTTTCAAGACTTCGTACAAAATTGCTTCAATTAAGATAAAAGAAGCAAAGAGCAGATAGAAGAGCTATTAAAGAAGGACGTGAGTCTATGATTGTATGTAAACTACCATGAAATAAGTAAAGTGACAGTAAAGCATGAGAAATTGCTTCTATGTGTTGATGATGCATTGACCAGTTGAGTGGTATCAATATATTTTCTGAATTAGATCTTGTATCAGGCTATCACCAACTCCGATTTAGAGCTGAGGACAATTTCAAGACAATTTTCCACACTAGATATGAACATTATGAATTTCTAGTGATGCCACTTGATTTGATGAATGCCCCTGCATTTTTCATAAACTACATAAAGAGGGTATTTCGGCAAAACCTGGATCTGTTTGTTGTAGTCTTATAGATAATGTTATAGTGTACCGCAGATCTTTAGAGGAATATGAAAGGAAAATGAGAATTTTATTAACTGGTTTGAGAGAAAAATATTTATACGCTAAGCTTAGTAAGTTCTAATTATCAAAGGTGAAACTCCTAGGATAGGTGATCACTCAGGAAGGAGTCACTGCAGACTACACCGAGAAAAGGCAGTACTGAGATGGAATCGGCCTAGGACAGTATGAGAAGTGAAATTCCTAGAGCACATGATCTCTCAGGAATGGGTCACAGTGGACTACGCAAAGTAAAGGTAGTACTGAGATGAATCTGCCTAGGATAGTAACCGAAATCAGGAGCTTTTTGGGCCTAGCAAATTATTACAAATGTTTTATACAAAACTTTTCTTGAATTGCCTTGCCGCTAACTAAGCTCACTAGAAAGAACCATTCTTTTCGTGAAATGAGAAGTGTGGGGCCAGTTTTCAAGAATTAAAGAGAAAACTAACCTCGACGCCTATCTAGTGATCCCAGATCCCCAGAGGACTTATGTGGTCTATAGTGATGCTAATAAGCATGGATTGGATATGTACTTATGCACAGGGTCGAGTGGTAGCTTATGCCTCACAACAATTAAAGTTTTATGAAGAGAACTATTTCAAGCATGATATTGAGCTAGCAGCGATAGATTATGTTCTAAAGATATGTAGGCACTAGTTATATGAAGCAACTATCAAGTTGTGCTATGATTTTAAAAGTCTCAAGTACTTACAAGATTAGAAAGAGCCGAACTTGAGACAAAGATGATAGAAGGAGTTGCTCAAAGAATATGACTACATGATCAAGTATTATTCAGGTAAAGCAAATGTAGTTGCCGATGTTTTAAAATAGAAAAATAGTGCAGGTGGCTATGATAAGATACGGAATCACTCAAATGCTTAGGGATATAGAGAATAAGTTAGGGAAGCTCATTAAAAGGATCAATTCGCTCAGAACTAAGAGACTCAAATGAGTCAAGAAGAAGCTAAAGAATTTAAGGAAACCTCTAAAGGAATAATTAAGTTCAAAGATAAATATTATATCCCTCCAAAGCCTGCTTTGAGGCAGAGAATAATGCTAGATGAGACTAAGTCTTACATTTGGGAATGAGATGGAAGAGATGATTAAGGAAAGAATCTCTGATAGTCCAGTAACATTCGAGGTTATTAAACATCCTAAGTTATTAGTGAGCTAGGTTATGATTGTGTGCTGGATAACATACATGTTATCAGAGATAAAGTTCTATATATTATAATCATCCAGAAGTTTAAAAGAGTACAGAATAAAGAGACAGGATATGATGAGATCCTGTTTAGTGATTTTAATGCCAGAGAAAAATAGAGACATAAAGCATAATAGTTAAAGTACAGTTATGATATAGAAATGCTATTTGGGCTGTATTTTATGATAGCTAAGTATGAGAATGAGTTGGGCAGACTTTGGATAAGTTGTGGTTAATTTCTAAAGAAATTAGAAGGTAGACAGTACCAGAAGTACTAAAACTGTTGAAAGGCTTCATAATTATTAAGAACAAGCCAGATAAACTGTGATAGACGCAGTAGCCACAGCAACAGTAATTTCAGTAACCACGACAGACTTCCCAACTTAAGTCAGCCCATGATTAATAGTAATAAAGGCATAGTACTAGCAGCGGAGTTTGATGATTCTTCATGATGAATTATCTGCTAGTATATAAGCTTAAATCTTTATATGATGAAAGATTCCTATGAGAATAAATTGTAAAGTTGAAATGATTGCGGATGAATTGGCCAAGGAATCTTAAGAGCCTACCGAAGGAAAAGTCAGGTAGTGCATCATAGCGATATAGATGATGAGAAATAGAAAGAGAAGTGATATGACACACCTAGAAAAGTAAAGGCAAGTAATGCAGAAGAGTGTGATCCTTAGGCCAAGTACGAAAATGAGAAATTAAGTTCTCACTGGTAAATGCCACCGCTAAATAAGTAAGAAATCTAAGAAAGGTTCCCTGATTAGGACAAGGTACAATGCGTTATGATGAGAAGAGGAAGTACCAATAGAAAGTATACTAGAAAATGATTTAGCCAAAAAGTATCTCTCTAGAGTTTGGAATGGTGGTTTCCTATGCCATCGCCGCAGTTAGGCGAAACGCCACAGTTAAGCGTATGATGATTAAAGTTGCCACAATTTGGCGAGCCACTTCCTGATAGGAAGAAAGGCAAACCCTGATAGACAGGGGTATGTGGGACTATTTGCCCTAGCACAAGGCAAGCTACTTCCTGAGAGACAGGGAGAAGCATATTCCTGATAGACAGTAATAAGATAAAACTCCAATGGAAAACCATTGTGAGCTGCCCATGTTGTCCCACAAGAGAAAGAATGTAGTAAAAGCAGGGCATAAGGAATAAACCATTCCCAATATGAAGAGAGAGAAAATGGACAGATAACAGTCAGTGGCAGAATCCCTTGAATAGTTTGGGTACCAGATAAGCTAATAAGGTGAACAGAATAAAATTCCTCTCTCTGCAATGTTACAACAATGAGAAAAAAAGTAGTAAGGATTGTTAGATCCTGAAGAATAGCAGTTTGGCGTCGAACAAACATTGAATGAATTAGTTAAAGAAATGAATCAATTTCTAATGGTTCAAACAGTATAGCAAAAGAGATATGGCCTGAGAAGAATGAGTTAAGAAGCATGAAAGGAAAAGAGAAATTCCAGAGAAGTACAGGAGCAAAACGAAGGAATTAGCAAGATCGCAGAAGACATCGCTGGTTTCTATGATTAGTCTTGGGAAATTATCAGTATAGCTATCATTAAGGATAGATAACTTATTCTTAACCCATGTTCCATGGTCTAAAGGTTTCTAAAGAGCAAGAATGACTCCCCTAATAATGTTATGAGGTGAGGGTCAGGGACCAAGCCTACTGAATGGTGCTGATGCGCATAAGGTCATAGTAGACCTCAGTAAAGGAGCCTATGAAGAGGTTCGAAGTTAGAAGCAGGATGATGCTCTTAGAACAAGAGAATGAGATGACCCGGAATGGATTTAAGATAAGAAAGTGTCCTCATGATGAATAGCTGGTACATAGAGAGTACCCTTGACTATTTCCTTAGATAGGCCAGCTGTCAATGAGAGTAAGCTCATTCCAATCCCTAAAAGAGGGAAAGTAAAGAAAGTAAAAACAAAACTATAAGTCCTGAATAAAGTATAGTCAGGCTAGCTAAAGCATCATAGAGTTTTAAAGATTGGGTTTAAAACCTCACATATGAATCCTAGTAAATAGCTATGAAGCTAGTTAAATCATATGAAATCTAGAAAGTAAAGTAAAGGTTTCTCTGAACTATGAAAGCACAGAAGAACCAAGGGAAGTGAAAAACCTTAAAAGTTCCCTATTAGAGTGCTGAAGTTCAGTAAGAAATGTGATAACTCAAATAAGTATTATGTCTTTCTAAAGCCTATTATGAGGCTGACTAAGTGAAATGACCATTAAAATTTAGGCAATAAGTAAGATTGCCTCAGAAATGTTATTTTTCAAAAAATAATGGTCGGATAGCAAAGATCAAGAAGCTTTAGTAAAGAGAGAAATTGGCATGATTCTGAGACAGTGATGAAATGGCTAAACAGATAAACCCGAATAAATGTTATAAATCGGAATTTATTCATGTCAATCAGAGAAGATGACCATTGGAACTTGAAGTCGGGAATCATGTATTTCTCCGAGTATTTCCAATGAAAGGTGTAGGTTGATCTCTGAAGATGAAAAAGCTTAGTCCAAAGTATATTGGGCCATTGTAAATTCTAGACAGAGTTAGGCCAGTAGCACATCGGTTAGCATTACCCCCAAATTTGAGTATGATTCATAATATCTTCCATGTCTCCCAGTTAAAGAAGTATATTCCTGACCCAGCACATGTTCTAGAATATGAAAATATTGCATTGTGAGATAATTTGTCATATGAACTAGGTCCATCTTGTATAATTAACCGGAAGGTAAACTAGCTCAGAAATAAAAGTATCCCTATGGTCAAAGTCATATGGCAAAGGTCAGCAGCGGAAGAAGCAGCCTGGGAAATGGAAGAAGACATGAGGAATGGATATCCACCGCTATTTTCATAAGGCACGTAAATTTCGAAGACGAAATTTATTTTAAGGGGGTAGAAATGTAATATCCATATATTTGCTGCTAACTGAAATAAAGTCCGGATTGATAATATGAGGTGATTTTAAGTTCATGGATAGGAAGCACAGGAGGAGAGAATGCCACTAGATAATAAAAATAATAATTGTTTAGTTTTTCATAAAATATCTCCTACGGATGAATTTTCTATAAGCCAAAGTGAGCCCATAGTAGATTCTGTTGGCTTTAGACAACATTCCTGTTGGCTGAAGCATGTGGCCCAGAAAGCACCAAGACCTCGTTGGCTTCAGCCAACATTCTGGTTGGCTGAAGCATATGAACAGAGAGTGTCAAGCCTTCACTCGCTTCAGCCAAGATGCTTGTTGGCCGAAGCATGTGACGTAGTGAGCATCAAGCAAGGGCATTTCAGTCATTATGAAAATATGCAAGTGCATTTTGGTCATTTGACCAAAAAATTCAAAATTTAAAGCCAAAAGTCAACTGTTGACCAAAAAATTTACAGATGCCTAACGGATAGAGCTCGACTTGAGGAGCACAACCGTGAATCACGGATTTTCCAGATTCAAACTCGATTTCTGTCTATAGAATTTTGAAGGGCAAAAAAGGGGAAAAATAATTATTAAGGTATCAAAAGCCCTCCAAAAATTTAGAGAAAAATATGGAAAATCCAGTGAATTTTAAAGTTCATAAAATTATTATCCAATGTATAATTAAGGCGATTTTCCCGAAAATTTGGAAAAATACCCGAAAATCCCCTAAATGTAATTATTTCAAAAATTAATTTTGAAATATCTAGAGGGCATTTTGGAAAAAGGAAAAGGGCTTGAGAATCAGTGAAAAATATAGTATTTTTAAGGCCCTAAAAGAATTTTACTCTCCGATTGTACGTTTTCAGGGATTTTGGACAGGATAAATGAATCCTGTAAAATTTGAGAAAAGTAAAGGGTATTTTGGGAATGATAATTTTGTTATATTCAAGATGGAATTATGGAGATTAAATGAGAAAGAAAATATCTCCAGAAAAGCAGAGAAGTTAACAAGTGTAATCCGGTAAAAAGTGTAATCAATAATAGTAACCGAATGGGATTCAAATGGATAAGCCCAACCATATTTTTACAGCCATCATGACAGCTTTTTGAGGGCTAAAGAGAAGTTAACAAGTGTCCCTCACGTGGCTTCATCTCAGCCATTGAATTTCATTTAATTTGCAAGATGAGATCTTAGCCCTTAAATCAATTATGAGTGAATAATTAAATGGACAATTCCCCTCCACCTCCAGCCCATTTTGCACGACCAAACCAGCAGAAAATGGAGAGAGTGAAGATGCCATTGAAGCAAGGGAAAGGAGAGAAAAGCTTGGTGGATCATCAAGGTAAGTAAGCATACTACCTTGTGATATATATGAAAATGATCCTTGCAACTTCCTCTTCCTCTTCCATGGTTTAGAATTTTGATTTGTCCTCTCTTTTTCAAGTTTCAAAACCTAGGGTTCTTGAGAGAAAAGTGAGAAAGAGAAGGATTTAAAGCCATTTATTAGTTGCAAATGCTTTCTCTTGATGAAATAAGCATATTGATGATGTTGTGGTTGTTCTTGAAGTTGTTTTGTGACTTTTGTAAATTTGGGAAACCATGAGAAAATAGGGGAGGTGCTGTCCAATTTTCCACTTGATGTAGAAGAGTTAAAATCATGTTTTCCCATGCATGAATGAGAGTTTGGAAACAAGAATAAGTGGTAGAATGGTTGGAATTTGAAAATTTCATATTTTTGAATGTGTGAACAGTTTCGGCCTAAGCTGGAATTTGATGAAGATGAATTGTTTTAATGATTTTGATGCTTCCAATGGATCCAAACTGAGTTTTTGTGTAGGTTATAAGTGGTCCCAATTTTATGGAAGCATTAGAGAAAGTTAGAGACAAATTGATGTTTTAGAGATTTAGAAATTCAAGAGAATGGTTAAGGGGCTTTTACATTGCTTCTTGTATTGGAAATGGCATGTGTTTGATAGCCATTATATTGTCTATTATGTAGGCAAAGAATTGGTACAAGAGAGTGAGATTCAAGTGGTCAAGAAAGTTACAAAGTAAAGAGCAAAGTTAAGAAACAAAGGTAGCAAAGATTTCTAACTTTACCTAACATGTTGTGAAATTAATCCAATGATGTGCATGACTTTATGACATTGTTGAAATGTGTTTATGAGTGATATTATGCTATGGCCATATGCATGGATATGTGCTTGGTACACATTTTGCATTGTTACACATTAATTCCTAAGTTTAAAGCATATCATGCAAATTTTCATTTATGTTAGTAAGCTTTGCTATTGAGATTTCCAAAAATCTCACCCTCACCCCAATAACCATTTCTAGGTACAAGTTCATCAAAGGGTAAGGAGAAAGTTCTTGTTGCTGGAAGAAAGGAATTTGATATAAGTTTGTTTATGAAAATATGTTGTAATGTAATGGTATTTTGGGAATTTATGTATGGCATCATGTAATGTATGATGTAAACCCATGCATGTATGGTTGGTATGTATTACTTAAGGAACCCTAGTTGCATGATTAAACATGGTCAAGAAAGGATTAGAAGTTAGGGTTTCAAGTGGTAAAGTTTGGAATTGAAAAGTTTGGTTAAACGTTGAAGTTAAGTTAACCAAACACCTAATTTTTGCCTGACGAAAAACAGAGCAAGTGAACTCCAAATGAAATGAAATTTTACAGAAAAATAGTTCACATTGCAGGCTTTAAAAAAAAGCCAAAGAACACTGAATTTGGAGTTTTGTACAGAAAGTTATTAAGTTCCAAAGTTTGAAGAAAATCACTAAAAAACCTGGGAAAAAGAAAAAGGACCAAATGAATAGTTTTTCACGAATTAAACAGTATCATTTGGGTAATCAGATTACTTCATGAGTATTTTTACCTTATAAAGGAACTTACAAGTTTCAAATAGAAATTGGAAGTACTCAATTTCAATTTTTCTAGAATTAGTTATGAATTTTCAAAGTTAGTCCAAAATGCAGTGGATAGTAACTTTCAAAAACTTGGAAGTTTTCAAAGTAAATATTTGGACTTTTTAATCACTTTGAGGCTTCCCATTGACTCCAAATCAATATGTAATGAAGCTAAGGGTTAAGTTAAGGTGTCACACTGCATGTTTCCATTCCATTCTAAGAGAGTTAAATGTTTAATTCCTGTAACCCTAGTCTTTTTCAAAAAAAAAAAAGATGTGGCATTTTTATGTCCAAAGTGTTGAATATTTTTTTAACAAACTTAATTTATGTAATCCTCATCAAAAATTGAGTGACAGTGCATGTTTACATTCAATTCTAAGAAAGTTAAATGTTTAATTCCTGTAACCATAATCTGGTTCAAAAAAAGATGTGGCATTTTTATGTCCAAAGAGTTGAATATTTTTTTTTAAAAAACTCGATTTATGAAATCCTCAACAAAAAACTGTGTCACAGTGTATGTTTCCATTCCATTCTAAGAGTGTTAAATGTTTAATTCCTGCAACCCTAGTGTTTTTCAAAAAAAAAAGCTGTGGCATTTTTATGTCAAAAGAGTTGAATATTTTTTTAAAAAAACTTGATTTATGTAATCCTCAACAAAAACTGAGTCACAGTGCATGTTTCCATTCAATTCCAAGAGAGTTAAATGTTTAAATCCTCTAACCCTAGTCTTGTTCAAAAAAAAGATGTGGTATATTTATGTCCAAAGAGTTGAATATTTTTTTAAAATTTCGATTTATGAAATGCTCAACCAAAACGTGGTGACAGTGTATGTTTCCATTTAATCCTAAGAGAGTTAAATGTTAATTCCTGTAACCCTAATCTTGTTCAAAAAAAAAGATGTGGCATTTTTATTCCAAAGAGTTGAATATTTTTTTTAAAACCCATTTATGTAATTGTCAACAAAAACTGTGTTATAGTGCATGTTTCCATTCTATTTAAACAGAGTTAAATGTTTAATTCCTACATCCCTAATCATGTATAAAAAATAATTGTGGCATTTTTTATCCAAAGACTTGAATTTTTTTTTAAAAAACTCGATTTATGTAATCCTCAACAAAAACTGAGTGACAGTGCATGTTTCCATTCAATTCTAAGAGAGTTAAATGTTTAATTCCTGTAACCCTAATCTTGTTCAAAAAAACGATGTGGCATTTTTATGTCCATAGAGTTGAATATTTTTTTAAAAACTCAATTTATGTAATCCTCAACCAAAACTAAGTGACAGTGTATATTTTCATTCAATTCTAAGAGAGTTAAATGTTTAATTCCTGTAAACCTAATATTGTTGAAAAAAAAAGATGTGGCATTTTTATGTCCAAAGAGTTGAATTTTTTTTAAAAAACTTGACATATATATAATCCTCAACAAAAAACTGTGCCACAGTGCATGTTTCCATTCCATTCTAAGGGAGTTAAATGTTTAATTTCTGTAACCGTAGTCTTTTTCAAAAAAAGATGTGGCATTTTTATGTCCAAAGAGTTGAATTTTTTTAAAAAACTTGATTTATGTAATCCTCAACAAAAACTGAGTCACAATGCATGAGTCAATTATAATAGAGTTAAATGTTTAAATCCTCTAACCCTAATCTTGTTCAAAAAAAAGATGTGGCATTTTTATGTCCAAAGAGTTGAATTTTTTTAAAAACTTGTTTGATGTAATCCTCAACAAAAACTGAGTCACAGTGCATGAGTCAATTCTATGAGAGTTAAATGTTTAAATCCTCTTACCCTAATCTTGTTCCAAAAAAAAGATGTGGTATTTTTATGTCCAAAGAGTTGAATATTTTTTTTTAAAATATCAATTTATGTAAACCTCAACCAAAACTGAGTGACAGTGTATGTTTCCATTCAATTCTTAGAGAGTTAAATGTTTAATGTTGGCCAAGGTGTGGCATCAATTGTCCCATGGCGGAGGCCCAAAGGGCCAAGTCATAGTCGAACCATGGCGCTTGGGCGTCTGCTCTACTTTGGGTTAAGGAAATAGAGTTGCGCCCTAACTAACAGCTATAGCTTTTGGCCTAGTGGTAAGGGCTTGATCCTAACATTTAATTCCTGTAACCCTAATCTTGTTCAAAAAAAGATGTGGCATTTTTATATCCAAAGAGTTGAATATTTTTTTAAAAACTCGATTTATGTAATTCTCAACAAAAACTGTGTCATAGTGCATGTTTCCATTCTATTCTAAAGAGTTAAATGTTTAATTCCTGCAACCCAAATCATGTATAAAAATAATTGTGGCATTTTTTTATCCAAAGATTTGAATATTTTTTTAAAAAAACTCGATTTATGTAATCCTCAACTAAAACTGAGTCAAAGTGCATGTTTCCATTCAATTCTAAGAGAGTTAAATGTTTAATTCCTGCAACCCTAATCGTGTTAAAAAAGATGTGGCATTTTTATGTCCAAAATGTTGAATATATTTTTGAAAACTTGATTTATGTAATCCTCAATAAAAGCTGAGTCATAGTGCATGTTTGCATTCCATTCTAACAGAGTTAAATGTTTAAATCCTGTAACCCTAATCATGTTCAAAAAAAGATGTGGCATTTTTATGTCCAAAGAGTTGAATATTTTTTAAAAAAACTCGATTTATGTAATCCTCAACAAAAATTTTGTCACATTGCATGTTCCATTCTATTCTAACACAGTTAAATGTTTAATTCCTGCCACTCTAATCATGTATAAAAAAGAATTGTGGCATTTTTATATCCAAAGATTTGAATATTTTTTTAAAAAACCTCGATTTATGTAATCCTCAACAAAAACTGTGTCACAGTGCATGTTTTCATTCAATTCTAAGAGAGTTAAATGTTTAATTCCTTTAACCATAATCTTGCTGAAAAACAAGATGTGGCATTTTTATGTCCAAAGAGTTGTATGTTTTTTTAAAAAACTCGATTTATCTAATCCTCAACAAAAACTGTGTCACAGTGCTTGTTTCCATTCAATTCTAAGAGCATTAAATGTGAAATTCCTGTAACCCCAATCTTTTTCAAAAAAAAAAAAGATGTGGTATTTTTATGTCGAAAGAGTTGAATATTTTTTTTTAAATCTCGATTTATGTAATCCTCAACCAAAACTGAGAGATAGTGTATGTTTCCATTCAATTCTAACAGAGTGAAATGTTTAATTCCTGCAACCCTAATCATGTATAAAAAATAATGGTGGTTTTTATCCAAAGATTTAAATACTTTTTAAAAAAACTCGACTTATGTAATTCTCAACAAAAACTGAGTCACAGTGCATGTTTCCATTCTATTCCAGGAGAGTTAAATGTTTAATTCACGTAACCCTAATCGTGTTAAAAAAAAGATGTGGAATTTTT
>JANTPZ010141915.1:0-22742 GCA_025593235.1 Vachellia pachyceras | reverse complement strand
TGTATGCTTTAAGAATTCCCTATCATGTAGATTAATATGGTTAAGAAAAGTTTAGAAACCAAAATGATGATTTATGAAGTTAAATAGGGCTGAAATTTAGCCAAGTGCTGGAAGTAAAGTTGGTCATTTGCCCTACTTTGCCTTGTTAGGAAACAGGGTAAATGAACTTAAACTGAGTTGATATTTGGTGGAAAAATAGTTCACATTACAAGGTTTAAAACAAGCCAACGATCACTGAAATTTGAATTTTGTACAGAAAGTTATGACTATCCAACGTTGGCGAAAAATCACAGAAAATCCTGGGAAAATGAAAAATTACCATATGAACAGTACATTTTTGCGAAGCAAACTGTACCAACTGGACCAGTTTCTGTACAAATGAGTATTTTTTCCTCATAAAGGAATTTGAAATCTTCAAATAGAAGTTGGAACCACTCAATTCCGATTTTTCTAGAATTAGTTATGAATTTTCAAAGTTGGCCCAAAAAGCTGTGAATAGTAACTGTTTTATAAATGAAAGTTTTCAATTAAGTCCCTTTTTACAATTTGATTTACTTGAGGCCATTAATTGGTTCCAAATCATTATAATGAAAACTAAGAGGGATAAATAAGAGGTGTTACACTGACAGCTTTTGGTTATCATGCGAAATTGAGAAAGAAAGTGACACAGTGTAATTGTAAGAACTCCAAGGGAGAAAGTAAGCTTTTAGGGCTAATTTGGCCAATTGGGCATTCACTTTTAATGTCTCTAATAATGTCATTACTTATCTAGGGCCATAAAGTGACAAAGAAAAAGCTATGGTTAGAAGATCAAAGTACTAAAGGAGGAGGCAAAGTCAAAAAGGTAGTGAACTTACTTACTTGTATGTGTGTAATGTTTATGTGGTGCATTGATTTGCTATATTGCTTTGCTAGATTATGTGTGTGATGTTTATGAATGAATGAAGCTTTGTTTTTATTTTTACTATGGCCATAAGTACATTACACAAAACATTGAGCACGCAACATTTCATTATGTGAACATGAGCCTATGTAAGGCAAGCATCCCATGCACTAGCATTCATCCTACATGCATTGTTTGTAATGTTTGCTACTGGGATTCTTCGAATCTCACCCTCCCCCATTAACCATTTTAGGTACAAGTTCTTTCAAGGGTAAAGAGAGAGTGCATGAGGAATGAAGCAAGGAATTTATATGTTTTGTATGAGGATGATATTGTAAAGTTATGTGATTTGGGATTGAATTATGATGCTTAAAGAACTCCCATTTGCATGATCAAACATAATTAAACAGGGATTAGAAGTTAGGGTTTTAAATGAAGTTTGAAAATGAAAAGTTTGACTTTTTATCAATGAAAAGTTAGTCAAACACCTAACTTTGACCTATTTCAAAACAGGGTAAATGAACTCCAATTGAGCTGAAATTTTACAGAAAAATAGTTGGCATTGTAAGATTTAAAACAAGCCAAAGAACAAAAGATTTGGAGTTTTTTTAAAGAAAGTTATGATGTTCTAAATTTTGAAGAAAATCATTGAAAATCTGGAAAAAATGAAAAATTGCCAAATGAACAGTACTTTTTCATGCATTAAAATGTTTCAATTGGGAAATATAATGACTCAATGAGTATTTTTCCCTTATAGAAGAACTTATAAGCTTCAAATAGAAACTGGAAGCACTCAATTTCGATTTTTCTAGAATTAGTTATGAATTTTCAAAGTTGGCCCAAAAATCTGTGAATAGTGACGTGAATAGTAACCCTAAACTTGAAAATTTTATTTTTCACTCTTTGGTTACTCTAAGTCACTAAAGGTGCTTCCAAATGGATTAAAATGAAGCTAAAGATTAAGGAGTGTTACAATAATCACGTAGTTGGTCGTCATCTTCTTCCGTCTTCCATGCTTCTCTATTTATGGTTGAACTTATTCAATGTGTCCGTTAGAGAGAGCTGAATATCCGTTACTCAGATTCAATAGTTGTTGTCTCTGGTTGGTGTGCATTAAATACTGTAATAAATGCGTTCCTTTGATGATGACAGAGTATGAGAAAGTTTTTGATTTTATCTCATTTGTTGGAGATCTTCAGTAGACATGCCTTTTCCTGTTTCATAGGTTAGCATACGTGCATTTATTGCGGCAGGTAAGTTTTTAAAACTTTGACATGAATGAGGAAAGATTTGGTAAAAAATGAAGTTCAGTGTCAGACGATGCTGTCAGATAAAGGTAGGACTCGAGTTCAAAGATTCTCATAACTCAAGTTTTATTTCATGAGTTCTGAGCAATTTGAAATGTTGTGTAATGAAACTTCAAGTTTTCTCAATTCAAGACTCGAGTTTAGAAAACTTTAATTTGGAAACTCGAGTTTATATTAGAAGTTTCAGAATGTAGTTCTGGAACTCTCATTTGGAAAACTCGAGTTCATAATGCAAGTTATGAAACCATGTTGTGAAACTTGAGTTTAAATAAACATGACTCGAGTTTTGTAACAACAATTAGTCAATCAGTTGAGAAAGACATGAAGCTTGAGTTTTATAAAACATAGAACTCAAGTTGTTAAAACTCTAATGCCAAAACTTCCAGTTTTCAATTCAAGTTTTGTAAAACAGTTTTGGTACTCGAGTTGTGAACCTCTGGAACTCGAGTTCTAATGCAGCAAAGTCTTTCACAGTAACTCAAAGGCTCGAAACTCGAGTTCTGTAGTCCTAGAACTCGAGTTATCACAACTTGAAGCTGGAAACTCAAGTTTGCTTTAAAAGTTTTGGGGAAACTCGAGTTCTTCAACCCTGAAACTCGAGTTCTACCATATAAAGTTCATAGATAGAAGATTTTAGGCATGAAACTCGAGTCATCAGAACTTCTTTGTGGAAACTCGAGTTCTTGCTGAAAGTTTTCAAATCTAAGGCACAGAACTTGAGTTTCAAAACTTCAAACTCGAGTTTTGAACTATAAAACCAATTTTCAAAGTTTCAAAGACATTTTCAAATCATGCCATACAAACTTTGAATCATAATTTTGTTATCATCAAAACAAGGCATCAACATTCTCCCCCTTTTTGATGATGACAAAACCTTAATTCTGAAATTTTGAAAAATTGAGACAACAGAAATCATAAGCATAAAAACAGAAATCATAAGCATAAGATCATAATCATAATAGATCCAAATTTTCAAGGTCATAAACCATAACCATAATTTATAAAGAACCATAAGATCATAATCCATAATAAGCAAATCCATAATGAAACATAATGAAATAAAGTAAACAAAAGCCTCTAAACTCAGAATGCTTCTCCCCCTTTTTGTCATCACTCAAAGAGGGTGAGGAGGAGATGGAGGTGTAAGGTCAGGAGTAGTAAAGGTATGAGGAACAGATGTAAAGTTGCGTTATGTCATGTGTAACACTCCTTAATTTACCTATTTATCTTTATATTAGCTCATTATTGAACCACTTTAGGGCCTTACACAACTTAGATTGACTAAGGAATTGAAATTGAAATTTTCACGTTACTATTCATTTGGTCATTTTCCAGATTTCTGGCCCAATTTTAAAAATTTATAACTAATTCCAAAAAAATTGAAATTGAGTAGTTCAAGTCTCTAAATGAAGCTTATAACATTTTTTTATAGAGGAAAAATATTCATTTGTGCAGAAACTTGCCCAATTGATACAATTTATTACGTGAATTTACACTAGTATATGGTCATTTCCAATTTTCTAGATTTGTCTCTTAACTTTGAAAAGTCATAACTTCTTGCTCACAAATCCTATTACAGCAAACTTTGGCTTGTTTCTGTAACGCTCCTTAACTTTACCTTTAACTTCATTATAACATGATTTAGAATCAAAAGGAAGCCTTGTAATATCCATAATTTTTCGGCTAGCTGAAATAAATGCTAATCCGATAATTAGAAAATGAAAAGGAAAACCAGAGGTAGATAACTCATAAGGAAAGGAAAGTTATAGCCAGAAGTTATAAAGTTAGAATTGGCTTAATGTATGGAGTTCCGAAAGAATTCCAAAGTTAAATATATTTGCCCTAGAGTAATGTGAGGATGAGAAATTTATAGAAAAGGACCCATATGTCATTTAATAAAAGACCAAGGGCATAAAGGTCTTTCAGTATTAAAAGTAAGGGCAAAATGGTAATTTTGCAAAAAGTAGAGAAAGTAAGGGTAAAATGGTAATTATGAGAAAGTGGAAGGGTATTTTGGTCATTTGACAAAGTCAAAGACAAAAGTCAACTGTTGACCAAAATTTTCAGATGCCCAATGGATAAAGCCTGACTCATGGATCACAACCACGAAACATGGATTTTCCAAATTCGAATTAGATTTTTAATTATATAATTTTGAAGGGTGAAAAGGGGAAAAATAATTATTTGAGGTATCAGGAGGTCTTCAAAAATTTGGAGAAAAATATGGAAAATCCAGTGAATTATATAGTAATTAATAAAATTATTATCCGATATACAATTAAGACGATTTTCACGAAAAAAATACCCGAAAATCCCCAAAAAATAATTATTTCAAAAATTAATTTTGGGAAATCTAGAGGGAATTTTGGAAAAAAGGAAAAGGGCTTGAGAATAAGTGAAAAATGTAGTATTTTTCAAGGCCCTAAAAGAAATTTGCTCTCCGATTGCTCCATTTCAGGGATTTTGGACAGGATAAAATAATCCTGTAAAAATTGAGGTAATCAAAGGGTACTTTGGGAATAATAATTTTGTCATATTCAAGATGAAAATGTGGAGATTAAATAAGGAAGAAAATATCTTCAGAAAAGTAGAAAAAGATTTGCCGGAATAAAGTTAAGTTTACCGGTAAAAAGTGTAATCGGTAAAAGTAACTGAATGGGATCCAGTTTTGTTAGAGTAACCAAATGGTTAACAGATTTTTACAGCCAGGATTAGCACTTTATGAGGGCTGTTAAGAGCATGACAAGTGGCATAAAGTTGGCTCCATAATAGCCATTAGATTTCATTAAAGTTACAAGACCAAATCTTAACCCTTGATTCCATTAAATGGGGAATTATTAAAACAGCATTTTTCCCTTCATCTTCCAGCTATTTTGCATGACTTCTTGCAGCTGGAAAGAGAGAAAAAGATGCCATTGAAGCAAGGAGAAAGAGGAGAAAAATTGAAGAGAAAATCAAGGTAAGTAAGCATGGTATTTTGAGATATACATAGAAATGATCCTTGCAACTTCCTCTTCCACTTCCATGGATCAAAAATCTGATTTGGCCTCTCTTTTTCTAAGTTTCAAAACCTAGGGTTCTTGAGAGAAAAGTGAGAAAGAGAGGGATTTAAAGCCATGTGTTGGTTGCAAATGCTTCCTCTTGTTGAAAGAAGCATATTGATGATGTTGTGGTTGTTGTTGAAGTTGTTTTGTGACTTTTGTAAATTTGGAAAATCATGAGAAAATAGGGGAGGTGCTGTCCAAATTTCCATTTGATATAGAAGAGTTGAAATCATGTTTTCCCATGCATGAATGAGAGTTTGGAAACATGAATCAAGTGGTAGAATAGTTGGAAGTTGAAAAATTCATATTTTTGGATATGTGTGAACAGTTTCGGCCTGAGCTGGAACTGCATGGAGATGAATTGTTTTGATGATTTTGATGCTTCCAATGGATCCAAAATGAGATTTTGTGTAGGGTATAAGTGGTCCCAAGTTTATGGAAGCATTAGAAAAAGTTAGAGACAAATTGATGTTTTAGGATTTAAGAAATTCAAGAGAATGGTTAAGGGGCTTTTACATTGTTCTTGCATGGGTAATGGCTCATGTTTAATGGCCATTATATTCTCCATTGTGTAGGCAAGAATTTTGTTCAAGAGGGTGATTTTCAAAGTGACCAAGACAAGTTACAAGGTTAAGGAGAAAGTAAAGCCTAAAGGTAGCAAAGATTTCTAACTTATCTAAAATAATTGTGAAATGCTCTAGATGTTGTGCATGACTTGTTTATGATTATGACCTTATTGAATGTGTTTATGAGTAACATTATGCTATGGCCATATGCATTGAATATGTGCTTGGTACACAATTTGACATTGTTACACAATTTTATGAACTTAAAGCATGTCATGCCAATTTTACATGTATGTTAGTAAGCTTTGCTATTGAGATTTCCAAAAATCTTACCCTCCCCCACTAACCATTTCTAGGTGCAAGTTCCTCAAAGGGTAAAGAGAAGGTTATTGAAGCATGAAGCTAGTTTTATGATGACTTTTTGGATGATGTTTTGAATATGTATTATTATGATATTTTAGTTTCTAGTTTGTATGATGTATTGTAACTAAACCTCTACTAAGTGATGTTCATTAAGAGGTGAAAGCATGCTCTAAACATGAGATAATGCAAGTTTAATTATGAGTAAAGAAAGGAAATGAACTAGCATGCATAAAGAAAGAAAGTAGAAAAGTATGAATTTGTAATAGTATTAAAGTTGCTCAAGACCCCAACTTTGGGCTAATGGGAAACAGAGCAAATGAACTCCAAATGGAATGAAATTTTACAGAAAAATAGATCACATTGCAAGTTTTAAAACAATAAAAACAACACTGAATTTGGAGTTTTGTACAGAAATTTATGAAGTTCCAAATTTTGAAGAAAATCACTGAAAAACCTGGGAAAAAAGAAAAATGACCAAATGAACAGTGCTTTTTCATGAATTAAACTGTATCATTTGGGCAATATAATGACTCAATGAATATTTTTCCCTTATAAAGGAACTTACAAGCTTCAAATAGAAATTGGAAGAACTCAATTTTGATTTTTCTAGAATTAGTTATGAATTTTCAAAGTTGGTCCAAAAAGCAGTGAATAGTAACTTTCAAAAAGTTGAGAGTTTTCAAATTAAACTATTTGAACTTTGTAATCACTTTGAGGCTTCCCATTGATTCCAAATCAATATATAATGAAGCTAAGGGTAAAGTTAAGGTATGTTACAGCATCCACATGAGTACGACCGTTTAGTGGCTATGGCTACACTGAAACGGATAATATTTTGGTAATGAACTGGGTTTGTTACATAAGAGATTTAAATGATTTATTTATAACATTTTGTGCATCTCTATTTTATTTTATCCTACTTGACACCTATTTAGCATTCGTCAGTATGTATGATGAGTTAGAATTTGGTTACGGAGACCGTTATCTCACCCTGTTGCTCTTAATATTTTTTTCAGGGAATAGTCCAGTGCTGGTACATCAGGGAGAACTAAATGGGCTTAGATATCTCGACATATCTCTGTAAAGCATCCTTTGTTATTTATATGCTAATTGAAGTATATTACCATTTATTATACTCATTTTATGAACTATGATTTTAACTAGTTATTTTATTCCGTTAAGGCTTAGTGCCTTTTATACTTGATGATTTTGTTGGAAATTGTGCCATAGGGCCAATCATTATACCTCAGACATTATTTATTTTAATCTATTTTCTCCATTTAATTATCATAACTTTTACATGTTTATTATGATAATTGCATCCATGGGCAAATTATGAATATTGTCCTAAATGTCCCTCGTCAGTTATCTGTGTGGGAATAAAGAAAAAGTAAGACCAGTATGACTTTGATATGGTATGGAGATACGAGTCAAAATATAGGCACTTGTAAGAGTACAAGGTGATGGACCGACCCGCTATGAGAAAGCTGTATGGATTAAGTGTAACACACCTTAACCTTGCCTTTAGCTTCATTTTATATTATTTAGAACCAAAGGGAAGCCTCAATTTGCTTATAAGGTCCAAAAGATTCAAAATGAAAACTTTCAACTTTTGAAAGTTACTATTCACAATTTTTCGTACCAACTTTGAAAATTCATAACTAATTCTAGAAAAATCAAAATTGAGTGCTTACAATTTATTTTTGAAGCTTATAAGTTCATTGAGTCATTAGCTTGCCCATTTGGTACAGTTTAATGCTTAAAAATGTACTGTTCATTTGGCAATTTTTCATTTTTCCCAGGTTTTTGTTGATTTTCTTCAAACTTTGGAACATCATAACTTTCTGTACAAAACTCCAAATCCAGTGTTCTTTGTCTTGTTTTAAAGCTTGCAATGTGTACCATTTTTATGAAAAATTTCAAATCATTTGGAGTTCATGTGCTCTGTTTCTCGACAGGTCAAAGTTCACATTTGCCAATTAGTCAAACTTATTAACTCAACTTCATAATTTGACCTATTAACTTCTAAACCTCTTTTAAACATGATTGACCATGCACTTGTGAATATCTAAAGTATACATTCACTACTTCATTGCTACCAGATATGTAGGGGTTTAATTTACAAACCACATACAAACTTGAACATAAGTTTTTAACATCACACATAACTTTAATACATAAAAGCACAACATTATGCCTTCTTGAATCACCATTCAGTTTGCTCTTACCCTTGCTTGAACTTCCACCTACATGGTTGGTTGGGGGATAATGAGATTTTTGGAAATCTCAGTAGCAAAACTATCTAACACATTTCACAAATTGCATGACAACTTTAAGCATATGTGTGAATGTATAAAAGTGCAACATGTAACATATAAATGCAAATGGCCATAGCATATAAGCACACATTCACACCTTTATCATCATAAATTTTCAACAAATCATGCATATTTCATCAATCATTTTCAAAACAACTTAGATTAGGGTTAGATGGTCTTGCTACCTTTTTCCTTTAGCTTTCCTTAACTTTTCTTGAGTTCTAAAGCATTATTGATGACTCTCTCCAATGGGCTCCATGATTTCTTAACTTCCTAAGCAACATTTAGAAGTATAATCATCATTCTCAAGTCATAAACTAGCCAAGAGAATTACCAAAAACGTAATATAACTCCCCTTTATCTTTTAAAGAATTCTAGAGCTTGGAAACTTGTCTTAATGATTTCTAATGCTTCCCAAAACTTGTGCTCACTTTTACCCTACACAAAATCTCATTTTAAAGCCATTAGAAGCATTAAAATCATCAAATTCCAGCTCCTTCCCCACCATCACAGATCTGGACAAAAATTCCCAAAATAAGAAAAATGATTTTTCAAACTTTCAACTTATTCAATCATATATTGTTGTTCCCAAGCTACCTTTCATGTATTATTTGGATTGAATACAACTCTTCTACATCAATTAGAAATTTGGGCAGAACCTCCCCTTAGGGTTTTCCATTCCCAAAATTTACAAATCAACCAAACAAGCACCAACAATCACAATATACATACCAATCTACTCCTTACAACACAAGGAGTGTTTTGCACATGATTATTGGCTCTAAATCCCTCTCTTTCTCCCTCTTGACCTCAAGAACATAAACTTAGAATCTTGAAAAAGAGAAGTCTAACCAAGATTTCAAGCCCATAGAAAGGAAGAGGGAGTTGCAAGCTTCAAGAAAAGGTATGTGGTTGGGTGCTTGAGCTTGTTACCTTGTGTTTTGTGGAGCTTCTTCTTCCTCCTTGTGAGCTTGTTAATGGTGTCTTCTCTTGCCATTTTCCAGCAGCAAATGTTGTGAAGAATGGCTAGGAAAAAGGCTAAAAATCTGACTTAATTAATCTCTCACAATTACAATGGATGGTGGAGATTTAATCTTAATCATTAAGTTTAATCCAAAGGCTTAAAATGTTGCCACCACATAACCATTTGTTGGCTCCTCATTGGCTCATTAAAAGTGGCAATGATGGCTGTAACTAATAAGTGGTAAAAATCTGGTTTGGCTAACCAAATTGGATCCCATTCGGTTACTTTTACCGATTACACTTTTTACCGGTAAACATAACTTTATTCCGGTAAATCTTTTTGTACTTTTCTGGAGATATTTTCTTCCTCATTTAATCTCCATATCTTCCTCTTAAATATAGTAAATTTATTATCCCCAAAATACCCCTTGATTTCCTCAAATTTTACAGGATTATTTTACCATGTCCAAAATCCCTACAAACGAGCAATCAGATGTCAAAATACTTTTAGGGCTTTAAAAATTTCTACATTTTTCACCGATATTCTAGCCCTTTTTCTTTTCCCAAAATACCCTCTAGATTGTCCAAAATTAATTTTTGAAATAAATTATATTTCGGGGATTTTCGGGTCTTTTTCCCGATTTTCGGGAAAATCGCCTTAATTGTACACTAGGCAATAATTTTATTAAATACTATAAAATTTACTAAATTTTTCTATGCCCTGAACTCAAATGATTAAGGTTTCTTGATACCTTAAGTAATTATTTTTGGCCATTAAATCTTCAAAATGCTATAAATAAAATTCTAGGCCGATTTTCAACAATCCGTCGAATCTCTGTCAATCAGTGAGTCATGTTCTATCTTTTGGGCCTCCATGAATTTTTCTGATATTTTGGTCAAACGTTGACTTTTTGACTTCGACTTTGTCAAATGACCAAAATGCCCTTACACTTTCTAGTAATGACCAAAATGCCCTTACACGGTCTAACTTTTCATAATTCCTATTTTGCCATTGACTTTGTTGCACTTGATCTTTTGTGTAATGACCTTTGCGTACTTCCCAGTAGGTCACCCATCCTGAGATTGCTCCAGGGCGAGCACGCTTAACTGCGGAGTTCTCATAAAATTTCTTCTGCTGAGCCAGGTCTGACTTTGGGTTATTCAGCCCATCAGCATCAACTTTTTCCTCTCTTTCTATCTGTGGGTTTTAACTTGACTTCTGACTACTAGTTTGACCCTTTTTATCCAATGACCATATTGCTCTTGGTCTTTATACTTAATGACATTTATGTCCATGGCTTGCATTCTTAGTAATTTCAAAGCATTAGGACTAATTTGACCAGGGTCTCTTTGGTCAATTGACTTCTTCTCTTTCTATACTTTTATTTCTGGGCCTTATCTTATCTCATATATATCAGTTTGGCTTCTATTTCTATTTACAGAAAATGGTGGATATTACAATGAAAGTGTTGGAAGGGATGGATCCACTACTCCTTGCTTGTTGTTCACTTAAGTTTTTAGAGAGTTGAGTGACAAAGGAGTTCAGATTTTCAGCCTTAGCCTCCCATTGGTCCATCCTCTTCTCTAAAGAGGCATATATAGCATCATTTTTGGAGGAGTCTTTTTGAATAAGGGAAGTAATCGAATTGAATTGGTTGGCGGTAGAAGCTTGCTCTTCCTTGAGTAATAACATCATGTTGTGCAAGAGCTGATTGGTATCCTCCTTTTAAGGGATACTTAAAGCTTATTGGGGTTGTTGCATTTGGGAGTTGGATGGTTCAGCTCCTCTACCTCTCTAAAATCTATTTAGTGCATTAGCTTCCTCACCTCTCAACTAAATTTAGGGTTCACCTTCCACCCTTCATTGTATGTATTTGAATATGGATCCTGTAATATCCGTGTATTTGCTGTTAACAGAAATAAAGGCTAGACCGACAATTATGAGGTGATTTTAGGCCAATGGATAGGAAGTACAGGAGAAGAGAATGTCACTAGATAATAAAAATAATAATTGTTTAGTTTCTCGTAAACTATCTCCTCCAGATGAGCTTTCTATAAACCAAAGTGTGCCCACGTTAGATTTTGTTGGCTTCAGCTAACAACCCTGTTAGCTGAAGCATGTGGCACAGAAAGCATCCAGACTTCGTTGGCTTCAGCCAACATTCTGGTTGGCTGAGGCATGTGCCACAGAGAGTGTCAGGCCTTTATTGGCTTCAGCCAAGATGCTTGTTGGCTGAAGCATGTGACGCAGTGAGTATCAAACAAGGGCATTTTGGTTATTATGAAAATATGCAAGGGTATTTTGGTCATTTGAAAAAGTCAAAAGTCAACCGTTGACAAAAAATTTACATATGCTCAATATACAGAGTACGACTCACTGATCACAACCTTGATTCACAGATTTTCCAGATTCGGACCAGAATTTTGTCTATAGAATTTTGAAGGGGTAAAAAGGGAAAATAATTATTTAAGGTATCTGGAGTTCTCAAAAAATAGAGACCAGGGTATAGAAAAAGTACGTGAATTTTATAGTATTTAATAAAATTATTGCCCAATATACGATAAATGGGATTTTCCCGAATAAGAGGAAAAAGACCCGAAAACACCATAAATATAATTTATTTCAAAAATTAATTTTTGTTAATCTAGAGGGCATTTTGAGAAAAGGAAAAGGGCTAGAGTATCAGTCGAAAATGTAGTAATTTTTGAAGCCCTAAAAATATTTTGCCCTCTGATTGCAAGTTTTCAAGAGTTTTGGATATGATAAAATAACCCTGTTAACTTTTGATGAGATCAAGGGGTATTATGGGGATAATAATTTTGCTATATTCAAGAGGAAAATATGGAGATTAAATGAGGAAGAAAACATATCCAGAAAAGTAGAAAAAGATTTACTGGAACAAAGTTATGTTTACCGGTAAAAATTGTAATCGGTAGAAGTAACCGAATGGAATTCGGTTTGGCTAGTGCAACTAAGTTCCTAACCCCTAGTTACTAAGAGATTAGCCTCTTTAAATGTTTACTTTTAAGTAACCAATGAGAGCTAAGCATATGTTTTTATAAGATTAATTCTATTAAATAAATCCCCTATTAATCATTTAAGTAAATTGTGAGGGGATTAATCCATAAAATTTCTGCCCATTTCCCCTCCAAAACCTGTCGTCCTCCTCCCCCTCTTGAGCATCCAAAGTGATGCCATTTTCATGCAACCTTGAAGGAGAAAAAGTTCAAGAAAAATCAAGGTAAGAGCTTAAACCACCTAATCCCATACATTTTCTTGAAGCTTGTGAGTTCCTCTTCCTCTCTATGGTCTTAGAATTTTGAATAGACTTCTCTTTCTCAAGATCCCAAATTAGTGTTCTTGAAAGAGAAAATGAGAAAGAGGAAGAGATAGAGCCAATAATGGTAGGCAAAATGCTCCTTGTGTTGTAAGGAGTAGTTTGGTATATATATTGTGATTGTTTTGTGGTTGGTTGTTGATTTTGTAAATTTTGGAATTCAAAACCCTAAGGGGAAATGCTGCCAAAATTTCTATTGAATATAGGAGAGTTGAAGTTAAGTTATATAATCCATGGAAATGAGGTTGGAAACAAGAAAATGATATTACATATCATGGAAGTTTGAAAATCATGTTGTTGTATTTTTGGGAGGATTTCGGCCAGATCTGGAAGTTAGGGAAGGAATGTTGTTTTGATGATTTTGATGCTTCCAATGGCTTTAAAATGAGTTTTTGTGTAGGGTAAAAGTGAGCACAAGTTTAGGGGAGCATTAGAACACATTAAAGACAAGTTTGATGTCTTAAGGCTTATATAGTTCAAGAGGAAGTTTAAGGGAGTTTTACATTGATTTTTGCAATGGTAATGGCTTATGTTTAATGGCCATAATGTTTTGAATTATGTAGGCAAGAGTTTGGTGAAAGGAATAAGTTCCTCAAGTGATCAAGAAAGCCTCCAAGTTAAAGAGAAATTAAGAGTTAAAGGTAGCGACCATCTAACTCTAATATAAAATTGTTATGAAATTCTCTATTGTATTATGCATGACTTGATTTGAAAATTTATGATGATGAAAGTGTGGATGTGTGCATTTGTATGCTATGGCCATATGCATCTAATTGTTACATGTTGCACTTTTATGAATCCACTTTTATATAGAAAGTTGTCATTCATTTTATGAAACATGTTAGATAGTTTTGCTATTGGGATTTCCAAAAATCTCATTCTCGCCCTAATCATTTTCTAGGTGGAAGTTCATACAAGGGTAAGGAGAAAGTAAATGATGCTTGAGGCAAGATTAGTGTATGCTTTTGGTCATAATTTGGTGATGTAAAGTTAATGTACATTAATTAAGGATGTTATGTAAATGTGTAATCTGACTCCTACATGTGTGGTTGCCATAGAGTAGTGAATGTATGCTTTAAGTATTCCCAAATGCATGGCTAAATATGATCAAAAGAGGTTTAGAAATTTGTATGCCCAATTATGAAGTTATGAAATAACAAGTTTGACTAAATGGTATTTGTGAAGTTGGTCAAACCCTGTACTTTGGCATGACATGAAACAGGGTAAATGAACTCCAAATGAGTTGAAAGTTTACAGAAAAATACTTCATGTTGCAATGTTTAAAATGAGCCAAAGAACACTGGATTTGGAGTTTTTTTACAAAAAGTTATGATGTTCCAAAGTTTGAGGAAAATCAAGAAAAACCTGGGAAAATTGAAAAATTACCAAATGAACAGTGAAACTTTGCGCAATTAACTGTATCAATTGGGAAATTTAATGACCAAATGAGTATTTTTTCCTTATAGATAAACTTATAAGCTTCAAATAGAAATTGGAACCACTCAATTTCGATTTTTTTAGAATTAGTTATGAATTTTCAAAGTTGGGCCAAAATTCTGTGAATAGTAACCCGAAAAATGAAAATTTTCAGATTTGAATTCTTTTGATTTTCAAACTATTCAAGGCCTAAAAGTGGTTCCAAATGGATGTAAAATGAAGCTAAAGAGGTAGTTAAGGTGTGTTACAGATTCCATTTTTGGTTCAGTCTCCATTGACCAATAACTGTGACCTCTTAATATCTACTAGGGAAAACACTTGAGATGTATATAAAAGAACCACAAGTCTCACAACTTGGTGCAACAAGATCCATAGAAGGTTATGGTCTACTCACATTCAGATGTTTCAGCTCAGCAGTGAGGAGAGATAGTTGAGATGTTACCTTACTTTCCAAAGAGTCAACTTTAGACTCTAGAGTGTCCATTCTTCTATTGTGTGCGGTTAAAGTTCCTAACTCATGGACCGCTCTAGTGTCTCTCACACTGTATTGCTAGTGATTTAGGGCCATCTTCTTTATCAATTCCCAAGCCTCTTCAGCAATGAGGTCAATTAGTGAACCTCCTGAGGCTGCATCCAACATCCCTTTCTCTTGATTCTTTAACCCATCATAAAAGTACTGAACCAGTTGCTCGTTTGGTATTTGGTGATGAGGGCATCTAGATAGAAGATCTTGAAATTGGGTCCAATAATTGTATAGGAACATCAAACTCTTTTGTAGCTGAAATATTTCCTTTCTTATAGACGAAGTCCTTGATGCCGGAAAGCAGTTCTCCAAGAAGGTTTTCCTCAAATTTCCCCAACTTTGATATACATTTGCCACATGCCTAGTAAGGCTCATAACCCACTCCCTTGCCTTTCCTTCCAATGAAAGATGAAACACCTTCCATATCACTTGATCAAGTGAAGCTCCCACCTGTTGATACCTTGTTTTGATGATAACAAAATAAATGTTTTGTGTTAAGAAGAATTATGCAATTGGAAAATGTTTTTGAAACTTGATTTTCTAAGTTTGATATAGTTTTTCAAAGTTATACTTTAATGCTTTATGAATATGCTCGAGCAAATTAGCAAAAGTATTGACAGTACTCAAGCATTGTAACATGTGTTTTGAACTTAAGCTTTAGCAATAGTTTTACTCAGTGCTTCAAGTAAAACATTTATGCATTGCTGATTGAGCTTTATTTGTATTAGTTTTCTACTTGAATTTCTAGAGTCTTAGAGTCAATTTTAGCCCATACATGATCCTTCTGTGATTAATTTGAGATTAGGAGTTGTTGATTTGGATTAGTACGATATTGAGTACATAGGCCATGAATAATGATGTTATTGAGCTTAAATTCCATCATGAGCAAATGATACTGCAAAGTTGTGCTATTTCATTTCAGGAACTCTGTGCAAAAGGGCAAGGGAAGCAGCTCTAGAGAAGTTCACCATGGCACAATTAATATTCGCCGCGGCCAAAGTTCAAGCAAGCAGGCAATGAACTCTCGGGAGAGGTTCACCGCGGTGAAACCTAAAGTTAGGTGTGGCGAATATCGCGTATCAGTACCAGATTTTTACTCCAGATGGAAATTAACCCGACCCAGCTATAGATATCCGACCCAGAACGGTTTAAACACACCAATTAGGGTATTTTCGAAGAGAAAGAAGAGAAGGAGAGGAGCTGAAGAGGGGAGGCAGAAACACACACCACACATTTTTTCTCTCATCTCTACTCACATAAATCCTACCTACTCCATTTCCACCATCATCCATCCATCTATCATGGCTCAACCATCCACAAGGAGTTTGATTCCATCTTCCATGAGTAGCCGAGCATCTCCATCCTCTTGAAGATGAAATGAGCTGGAGTTCAAAGTGTCGAAAGGGGAGTATTTACTTTCAATCTGCATTTACATTATGGATTACTTGGATTCCGAGTTGGACTTTGTAATTTGTGTGTAAATGTTTGGTCTCGGTTGAGCCAAATTTGGATTATTGTGTATTGAGTTGTTTTGTGATTGACAAAGTAAAATGGAGTTCATTTTGCTTATTCAATGAAATCTTGTTGTTCTCTTCTATCATCCTAGTTGTGCTTAGTTTTAGAGTCAACAATGTATGGAGTTGATTTTATCACTTTACGATTTCCATACACACACTAAGTGGTCTTAAGGGATTTCATGAAATGGAGTTCATTTCATGAGGTTTTGACCCAGTTGTTGGGGGTTTTTAATTACGAAACTTAGTGCGGAAGTCAATACTTTCCCTAATCTTTTGCGAACCATGGCAGGGAAATTCATTTTCAAGAGGAACACACTATCACACTCCCTTTTCAAATCTAAATCTGTCTTTACTTTTTTTAGCTCAGAAAATACCAAAAACAAGTTTTATTTTGTAATTACCTTAGGTATATAGCATAGCTTGACTTGAAAATCGACTGCATTTTCATCACAAGCATAATCACAAGCTAATGACTATTAGTACAAATTACTAGCTTCCGGAGAGAACGACCCTAGGGTTGTCACTATACAATCCTTGAAAATCACAATTAATATTCCTGATCCATTTTTAAGGCTAACCAGCGACCTAAGTTTACAATTTGTGGCTTAGTCGGATCAATTGCCAATGCTCAAGCATCAGGTTCTGAAACTGAAGTTTTAAACAATGCTTTCAATGAATACTTCAACTATTGGCATGAAGTATTGCCAATGCTCGAGCACTAGTATTCAATGCTCAAACATCGAGCTTAGACAGAGACTCACAGACCGTGCTGTAAGTCAATACTTCAAGCATTGGCTGGAAGTATAGCCAATGCTCGAGCACTAGAGCATAGTGCTCGAGTATTGAGAGTTTTGTCACTACTGTCAGTCAATACTTCAAGCACTAGCTGAAAGCATAGCCAATGCTTGAGCACTAGAAACACAGTTCTTAAGTGTTGAGAGGTTTTACTCCATGCTGTCAAGCAACACTCCAGCAATGGCCTCCAGCAGAGCCAATGTTCGAGCACTAATTCACAGTGCTCGAGTATTGAGGTTTTTCACACCATGCTAGGAGTAAATGCAGCAAAAATTAACTAAAAGCATTACCAATGCTCGAGCACCAACATTCAATGCTCGAGCATCGAGCTCAAAATTTTTCCTATTTACTTATACTCTCTGAAAATGCTCCAGCACACTATGGCAGCATTCATAATGCTCGAGCACCATGACTAACACTCGAGCATTGAGGATTTTAAAATACACTATTTTTCAATACTTACAAAGAATGCTCGAGCAATCTTAAGAAGCATTGTCATTGCTCAAGCACTGTATTTTTATCACTCGAGTATTCAGAGGCTTTTCAAACAGTTCCATCTTATGCTCCGGCACTAAGTCATAGCATTGAACTTTTCTTTGAAATATACATTGCAATACTCGAGCATTGTAGTGTCATGCTCGAGCACTGCTTTATCTGATAACTTTGCTTCTGACACATTTACCTACGCTCTGCAAAACCTTTCCTTATCCGTGTAACGACATTTTGAATGCTAACTGCTCTCATAAATGCATAAAGGTTGACTTATAAAATAAGGAATAATAAGCAAATAAAATCTCAAGCGTGAAGCTTTTAATGATGGTCTGGCATCTTCGTCGTAAAAAATTCAAGCTACATTAATTGCACTATTAATGGTGACTGAGCTTTATTTATATCACCTTTATACTTGAATTTCCAGAGTTTTTAATTCAATTTTAGCCTTTTATTACTCTTTCTTGTGCTTAATTGGAGATTTAGAGTTGTTGATTTGGATTAGTGTGATTTTGAGTGCATCTTCCATGAATAATGATATAATTATGCTTAAATTCCATTATGAGCAAATGATACTTCAAATATTTGCTATTTCATTTCAGGAACTCTGAACAAGATCATGTGAAGACAGCTCTGAGAAAGTTCGCCACGGCACAATCCAAAATCAAGCGAGCAAAGAACTCTTAGGAGAGGTTCACCGAGACGAATATCACGTATCAGCACTAAATTATGCTCCAAATGGAAAATAACCCGACCCCTTCTTTGGATCCGACCCTGGATGGTTAATACAACCTAATTAAGGTAGGTTTTGAAGAGAGGAAGGCAGGAGGAGGCAGAGAACCATTCCATTCCCATTTTCTTATTCTCTCTACTCATCAAAACCCTATTACGATTCCATTTCATCCCCAATCCATCATATGATGCTTCAATCTTCCATTCGGAGCCCGATTCCGCACCATATGAGTTGCTGAGCATCTCCCTTCCTCTTGGAGATGAAGATGGCCTGAGTTTGAAGTGCCGAAAGGGGAGTATTAGTTTTCAATCTGCATTTATAATATGGATTACATAGTTTCTGAGTTAGAACTTGTAGTTTGTATGTAAATGCTTAGTCACGGTTGAGCCAAACTTGGATTATTTATGTATCGAACTTGTTTTGTGTTTGACGTGGTAGGATGAAATCTCATTTTTTCCTATTCAATGAAATCATTATTGTTCTATTCTATCTTCCTAGTTGTGCTTGATTTTAGAGACAATATTGTGTTGAGTTGGATTTTTCACTTTGTGACTTCTGTACACACACTAAGTGTTTTTAAAGGGTTTCATGGAATGGAGTTCATTACATGGAATTCCTGACCCAGCGAGTTGTTGGGGTTTTAATTATGAAACTTAGTGCGAAAACCTATACTTTCCCTAATCTTTTACGAACTATGATGGTTTGATTCATTTTCAAGAGGAAATTCAATATGATTACCTTATACTCAAATTTTGTTTTCACTGCTTTCTCTCAATTCAAAAAAAAACTACTAAAAAGAAATTTTGTTTTGTAATTAGCCTTAGGTAGATAGAAATTTTGAAGCAACAACGGATTTAGTTTGCAAAGCGAACCTTATCGCAAGCTAGTAAATAGTGGTACATACATAGCTCCGGAGAGAACAACCCTAGGGTTGCACCCTGTGCAAGCCTTGGAAATCACAAATCTTTTGATCCATTTTCAAGGGCTAGACAACGACAAAGTTTTATAAACTGTGGTTTAGAGACGGATCAAATGGCAAAGCAGACTGGTTGGTGAAGTGAGTAACGGCTATTAATGGAGTCTAACGGCTACTTCATTGCTCCTCACCTATAAAAGCTTACGCATTCAATGTTGAGAAAAAATAGATGAACACTGAGAATATTCTACGATATTTATTACGTTCACTGTAAGTCATTCATCTCTGCTTTTTGAGCTTCAGTATTAGATATCAACTCTTTTGAGAGAGTTTTACTAGCCAACATTTGTTGTAAATTTGTGAATGACTCAAGGTTGAGGCCTTGAGCTTGTTGGGCTGAATTTGAGATAGAAAACAGAGTGTGTGATACTCTATTTTAGTGAAAGTGTAAGGGGGAGTGAGTTCCAATTGTAAAGGCTTTTGAAGCCCATTGTTGTTACAGATAGTGGATTAGGAAATCTCATAGGTGCTCTGAGGACTGGACGTAGGTTAAGAGGACCGAACCAGGATAAATCTTGCGTGCTCATCTTCTGCCTCTCTTTATCCTCTCAGTGAAGTTTTTAATTCTATACATTGCGTTTTTGTTTTTAAAAAGTGACCAATTCACATCCTATTGGTCAAATCCTACACTAACATTTGGTATTAGAGTAGGTCTATTGTTTAAAGGACATTACTTTCTAAAGAGTAATCATGGCATGATTTGGTGAACACGTTATAGCTGACGTAGCATCAATCACCAGACCACCAGCTTTCAACAGTCAGAAGTTCTCATTCTGGAAGATCAAATTTCAAAATTTTATTTTAGCCACTAATTTAGATTTGTGGGATGTTTTTGAAATAGAAAACTTTGTGCCAATGAAAAAGGATAAAGATCATTTAGTTCCAAAGGCTCGAGCAAAATTTGATGAAGACAAGAAGAAAATGCTTCTAAATAGAAAGGTTGTGCTAATGTTACAGGTAGCACTGAATGAAGATGATTTCTTCAAAGTATGCACCTAGCATTCTGTAAAGCATATGTGGGATGCATTAGAGATAGCTTATGAAGGTACAGATGCAGTAAAAGAAAGCAGAGTCAACATGTTAATCACTGAGTATGACTTACTCAAAATGAGAGATGAAGAAACCATTGCTGAGTTTCAAATGCGTGACACACACCTCATTAACAAATTGGCATCTCTTGGTAAAACATATGATCAACACTCTCAAGTAAGGAAGATACTAAATGTTTTATCTCACAAATGGGAAGGAAAGGTCACAGTCATTGAAGTATCCTGAGGTGAATCATTGACTTTAGTAGTAGCTCTTTTTGGAAGTCTTGCTGAGTATAAGAGCATAAGTTCAAAAAGTAGCTATATAACATTAAAGAGAAGAAAAAGAAGGGACCGGCTCTCAAAACTATCAAAGAAAAAGAAAAGGAGTTAGAAAAAGAGGATGAGGAAGATGGTGTGGAAGATGAAGAATTAGCAATAGTTGTCAAGAAATTCAGACGTATGTATAAAAAGGATCAAAATTTTCGATGGCCACAAAAAGAAGGATCAAGCAGAATTGTATGCTATGAGTGCAACAAGCCTTGACATGTTAGAGCATATTGTCCATAGCTTGTAGCTCAAAACAAAGAAAAGGAGAAGAAGAAATCAAAATTCTTCAAGAAGAAGAAGGCATATGTATCAGGCATCTGGGTTAAAAGCTCAAATGAAGAAGAGAGTGAAGCAAAAGAAGAAGCCAATCTCTGTCTTGTGGCTCAGGAGGAAGATTCAGAGACAGAGGAGGTAACTATTAAACCCAGTTATGATGAATTACATGCTGAATATGATGGAATGCATATTGAGTTATTAAAATTTACAAAAGAGTTATCCTTTCTAAGAAAGAAAGTTAAAGAACTTGAAAAACCTGGCGAAAAACCAGCTGTTGCCAAAGCTTGCTCAAAGTGTATCATTTTGAAAATTGAAAATGAATGACTATATAAAACTCTTGAAAAATTTACCAAAGGCAATGATATGCTGCAAGTTATTTTGAAAAATCAAAGAGTTACAAATGATAGAAGCGGTATAGGGTATAACCCTCAAAATGATTTCAAAAGGGGAAAGAAAACGAATGGCAACAAAAAGTATTTAAAATATTTTCAAAAATTAGTACATGCTTCCGAACCTTTTACATTTTGTAATTACTGTAACAAAAAGGTACAAAAAACTTCTTCATGTTATTTTAAAAGAAATAAAGTTTTAGGTACGTATAAGTGGGTACCAAAAGGGACAAATGTTTCAAAAGTTCCTAACACTAACCTGAAAGGACCCAACAGAACTTTGGTACCTGAAACCATCAAATAATTTTCTTGTAGGTTTGTCTTAAAGCATCCAAAGCGAGTAAATGGTACATTGATAGTAGATGCTCAAGACACATGACAGGTGACAAAAGCAGGTTTGTCAGCCTGAAAGCCAAGGATGGTGGAAAAGTAAGCTTCGGAGGAAATCAATCTGGAAGGATTACTGGAATTGGTGAAATTGCAAATACAAATGGAGCACCAATCAAAGATGTGTATCACGTGGAAGGTGTAACACCTCTTCTTTATCCCTCTTAGCTTCCATTTAAATGATTTGGAACCAATTCATGGCCTCAAGTAACTCAAATTGTCAAAAGGAACTAAATGAAAACTTTCATTTTTATGAGTTACTATTCACAGCTTTTTGGGCCAACTTTGAAAATTCATAACTAATTCTAGAAAAATCAAAATTGAGTGGTTCTAGCTTATATTTGAAGATTATAAATTCCTTTATAAGGGAAAAATACTAATTTGAACATTAAATTGTCCAATTGATACAGATTAATTCGCGAAAATGTACTGTTCATATGGTAATTTTTCATTTTTCCCAGGATTTTCTGTGATTTTTTACCAACTTTGGACAGTCATAACTTTCTGTAAAAAACTTCAATTTCCGTGATCTTTGGCTTGTTGTAAATATTGTAATGTGAAATATTTTTCCACAAAATTTCAGCTCATTTGGAGTTCATTTGCTATGTTTCCCGACAGGGCAAAGTAGGACAAATGATCAACTTTACTTCCAACACTTAGCCAAATTTTTACCCTACTTAACTTCATAATTTATCATTTTGTTTTCTAAACCTTTCTTAACCATATTAAACTTTGTAATTAGGCATTCTTAAAACATGAACTAATTATCAAGAGTCCATAATACATACACAAGACATATTACATTACAACTTTAAACATAACAACATAAAGTCCATAACATGTTCCACAACATTTCATATCCACTTTGCTTCATGAATCATTCACTTTCTCCTTACCCTTGAATGAGCTTCCACCTAAAAATGGTTAGTGGGGGAGGGTGAGATTTTTGGAAATCCCAGTAGCAAAACTTTCTAACACACATTATAAAATTGCATGACAACTTTCAATATAAGTGTGAATTCATAAAAGTGCAACATGTAACAATGAAATGCATATGGCCATAGCATACAAAAGCACATA
>JANTPZ010141914.1:0-21734 GCA_025593235.1 Vachellia pachyceras | reverse complement strand
TTGTTGTCACCTAAAGATGGAACAGGTTGACTAACTGACCACCTCCCATTCCTCATAAATGCAGGACCAAACACTTTAAAGAAGTCTTGTGGGGCACAGTCAGTAGGGATCTCATCATCAAACTCATCAGTAGAATCATAGATTCTTCTCTTCAAAGGATCAATCAAAACTTCATATGCTTCCTGGATTGCCTTAAAATGACTTTCTATCTCATCCTTCTTTGCCTGCTTTGCAGCTTCAGTCTCCTCGGCAAGAAGTAGAGCTGCCTGTTTGTCTGGATGATACCTCAAAGCAGTTTCACGATAGCTTTTACGTATCTGATCCTCAGTAGCAAGGTATCTTAGATGGGCCAAACCCAACAATGCATAGTGATCTTGTTGCTTGTCTCCAGAACCAGACTTCTTTTTACTCTTGCTGCTATAAGAATCAGATGAAGCAAAATAACTCTGTTCATTATCTTCAACCACTTTTTTATCATCAGCATCTGAATTTACTTCTTCAACACCAAGAAGTTTAAGTGCAGCAGAATGGAAGGCATGGCCCGCAGGTTCAAATTTCCAAGCCTTGACAGGAGTACAATTTGAGGAAACAAAAATTGGCTGCCCATCTACAATATCTTGTGAGTGACCAATAAGCCTAAGCTTTGAATGTACGGCCATAATGAAGCCCAAAGAACAAGGAAATATGAACTAAGTTATTGTTTAGTATCAAGAAACAGGTCCACTTCAATCCAATGTCTCACTTTAAAGATTTACTCCAACAACTGGAACCTGCACTGCAATGAAATTTTAGTTAGAACATTTAATACCATCCTGAAATTATTCCATCATACAGGGGTACAAAAATCATCACATGATATGAACAGATAATGGATCTACCAATCAAGCATAAATGCAAGCTCAAAAGACACCGAACTGAAGCAACAGAGCAGGACAGTTCAACTGGATAATAAAAATGTGAGATTTCCAAGGGATTGCAGAGTGTGGCACATGTGATAGCAGTATATCTAACACATTCAAACCCAAGAGCTAATTACCCTAGAGCTCCACATGGTTCGGACACCCTAGCACAATCTTTGTGATATAAATGAAACTCTTTTAGTTGTTTTCTACTTTTCTAGGGAAAATAACCGAGCCACTGCTTGAAAATATCACATAGAACGCATGGCATGATGGCATTTGTGCATTGCAATCTCCTTTGCCAGTAAAAACTCACACACATCACAGAAATAAATTCCACAAGAGTCTGCAAACAGAATGACAAAAATACTTCTTTACTTCATCAAACCCATGTTTTGCCTCGCATTGACAGCTAGACACAAAACTGGCACTGACAAATTTCTGAGTACAAGCTACAGCTTATAGCAGAATAATAAATAAATAATTCGGACAAAGCTTAAAGAGAAACTAATCTTACAAGTCGACAAATAATCTTTTTTCGCACCTAAAATCATTACACTTGAAACGTGGTGGTACTAAAGTGATAGGGACTTGATATTTGGTGCTACTAAAGTAACTGGGTTCTTCAAAGGTTAGTTGCTCGAACATAAGAACCCGTCATGACTAATATTTGAATAGAGTAAGGACCTTCTCATGAGAGATGATAAATAGACCAAACCCCTGAGATAATCGCAAGTCATCTGGGACAAACCGAATCAAGCATTAATTTCTAACTTTCTATTCTGTATTAACATGTAATCAAATCAAGTAACATCCAACAAGAATTTCAAACTCGGTCACTTGCAGCTCATGGCCAAAGCCCCAAAACAACATGCAATAACCTAGGACGCTAGACTCAATTATCGCAAACTAACATTGTTCTTCCAGTTTAATATACCATAAAACAGGAAAGTAACACCTGGTCTGTGAACCATTAAATCAGAAACAAAAAGGGGAGATAAACCCCAGACAGACCACGAGAAAATAAAGGGAAGCCATGAGTGACACGAAAAGTCAAATCGAACCCATGATCGGATTCGAAAGAAAACTCACAGCGAAAAAAGAAGGAGGCGCAAAGAGCGAGAAAACGAACGAAGAAAATAAATAATGCCAGCAAAGAAGTGAACTTTGAAGGGTCTGTGTGTCTGTGCTGTGTTCCCAAAATTGTGAGAGCAGCCGTAGGTTTTTGGGGTTCAGCCTTTATACAAAGGAAGAGTCGTGAACTGCCCTATTGTATGCCGCTCATCTCAGAGCCTGCTTTGTAGGCTTCACTCTTCGTCTTTCCTTCTAACGAAGGAAAGCCCCGGAAAAATAAAATTAATGAATATTGTGGATATCTGTTGATTCATATCTCAATCAGCTTCCTAGATATGTGTTGATAAACTAAAAGGATAATTAACGGTTACTTTTGAGATTCACATTGCTCAAATTTAAAAAATTATAGGTGATTAAATTAAAAAATATATTATTAATGTTAAAAATTTTATATGTTTTAGTAAACATCTTGATTTGATTTATTTTAAAATGTAAAGGTTGAGAGAGGTAATTGAATACATTCTTTTTCTTCATAAACAATGCATTCTTCTTTTGGACTCAAAACAATATATTATTTTTTATAACACAAAATTTATGTGAGTTAGATTTCAAGGCTAAACAATACTAACATAATTATTGAACTACATGAAAATATGCAAGAGCTTACTATCATAATTTTATAAAAAGCAGAATCATGGGAAATAAATAATATGTTTGTTATAATAATCAATGATCTCCCCCTTAATTGTTGGGAGTTGTTACTCTCTAACATGACCTAATTTGTATTTCGTTGAGACCTTATTATTAAAAAAAATTAAACTTTAAATTAAATAGTAGCTCCATTATTTTTTATTGCATTCTTTCTTCCCTTGACTCAATTCGTAAACATAATTTCAAATTATCAAAATTTATAATCAAATATTAGTCTAATTGATAAAAATATGATCTAAGTAATTTGTAAGTAGTCTTATGAACCTTAGGGTCTATTTGGGGTGGTTCTAAGTTTTTTTGTTTTCAATTTTAAAAACAAAATGTACTCGGCTTCAATGGGGTTGAGTTAGTTTTTAATATTATTTTAAAACAGATTTTATCCAAATTTAAAAACCACAAAAAAAGGTTTTAAGATTTTAATTTTGAGATTTGAAAATCATAAAACAGATTTTATTTAGATTTGAAAACCAAGTAAAAAGGGTAGGGTTAGTTGTTTTTTATATTACCGTAATATTTTATTATTATTTAATATTTTTTTAAACTTTAGTTAATGTTACTTTTAATATTTTTATTTTTATAATTATTTTATTTTTTAATTATTTAATTATATTTACTTTTTATTATTTTTTCATCATTTAATGGTAAAATAGTTAACTTGATATACTTTACCTATTTTTAATTCACAGCACCTTTTTAAAATTGGAAAAAAAATTTCTGCCTCGACCTCAGGAGTTTAAAGTCCGAAAATTTCATATGCTAAAAGAAAACTAAATAGAAGAGCCAAGGTTCTAACAAGCAACAACACACAACGTATATAGTATTTTGGGAAATTTATTAGGAGGTCCTAAATAAGGAACGTATTTAATGAATGGTCCCAATTTTAAAAATATTTATCAAAAGGCCCCATCGACAACATAGCCATTTAGCCAGTGGCGGATCCATGACCCTGATTTAGGGGATGCAAATTATTTTTTGAGAAAATAAATGAGATTTATTCTTAATATCTTTTGAGAAGAATTTGAACAAAAATTTAGTGGGTTCAAAATTAGCAAATGAGTGGGTGCAAAATAAATCAGACAGTACTAATATATACCTAATTTTCTGGAAGTTAGGGGGTGCGGCTGCACCCGGTGGATTCAACATAGGTCCGCCTATGCATTTAGCGACAGATAAATGACATTTTTTTTGGTAGTATATATATATAAATAAAAACAAAGATTCATGTAAACGAATGAACTACTGGTAAAAGCTAGTTGATTTTTTTTAGATTAAGGAAGTTAAATAGATTGTTTTAAAGTATTTATATTTATCATTGTCTTCCAAACTAACATTTTTTACTTTTATACATTGATATATATAATCAAGTAATACATGTAAAAAAAAATTTAAGTAATGTACTTAACTTCATTGATCTTTCCAAAAAAAGGTCAATCAACTCCTATATTAAAAACTAGAGATAATACGTAGCAATAAATGGAAATTGTGGGCTATACATGGTGGGAACATTGTGCTCTTGGTAGTTTTGATGAGCAGTTTGGCAACTTCATAAAATTATGATTGACGATATGTTTATGAATATTAAGAAACTTTTTAGACCAATTTCTCTTACATGAGTATAAATGATATGTTTATGAAAATTACCCTGTAATTGATACAATGGTTTTATTGAGGAGAATGGAATAATGATGGGTAAGCCATTAGTTAAGCTGAGAGTGATAACATTTGTGAAGATGAACTATAAATGTTTCATTAAATTCTTTAAAGGGTCTTATATACTTATCTAGTCCAATTCATATTCCTATTTAATAACAAACACCATAAGCTACAAAAATAAAGTGAAAGCAATAATAAATTAAAGGTAAAGTTGTAAATTTATATAAATAATTTAGTGAAGCCATTTATATAATATGACAAAAAAAATTCATTTTTTCTCTCCGTCTTATAAATAGGATCAAAAAAATAAATGATTGATTTTTAGGGTTTTTATGCTAATGAAATCCATGTTATGCTCTTTGGTGAGTTTCCATGCCTCCTCCTGCTCTAGCAGTGTCTTTGAAACAAAAAATATGTCTATTTAAATCAATCCAACATCTTTTTTTTTTCTCTTTCTCTTTTTTCTACGTAAAGATATTAGTTCTATTTGGGATACTGTAGGGGTACTAGATATGAACATATTTTTCAATATAAATCTTTAATAAGAGATTAACATCTTTCACTAAATCTAGCCGTGTTGATTAAAGTACGGAAGCACTAACTTAGTGTTTGAAGCATGTTGGGCCTCCCATTCCATTATTACAAAGTTTTGGGTTCGATTGGTCACCTTCCCTGATCGGCGATCACTTTTAAAATAGTATCTTATAATATAAAATAACTTATTTGATGATTAAAAATGTGTTGTCATGTGATTTTAAACTAGTTTTAAATTTGAAAAATAGTATCTTATAATATCACTAATCAGATCAAAACAATTGATTTTAAACTTGAAGAATGACCAAAACTGATTATTTAGCTACATATAGTCATATGAATTTTTTATTTATAAGTCACTTCCAATATGTTTTATATGTACCAATAAAAATCTTAAATCGTATTAATTATGCCTTAAAATCAACTTTACTCCTATTTAACATCTATTATAATACATGAAAATATAATCAAAATATAATAAATGAATGGTGAAATTGTATACTCAAGTAAAAAATTTATTATTTTGACTCTTTGTTCTATAAATAGGAACGTATGAGCATGTATTACCATCTCATATCCTTAATATAAACTTGAATTTACCTTTTTTTTAAGATTAAAGAAGTTATTTTTTTTTGTCAAGTTAAAATTAAAGAAGTTAAATAGATTACTTTAAATTATATATGTATTTTGAAATACTTGTATATGGTTAAATTGTATATCAATTTATAAGTTAAGATAATTTAAAAAAGAACGATAGATATATCAATTTATTTAATTTCCTTAATCCACATGTCTGAAAAAGCAAATTATGATTTATAGTCATAAGTTTGATTATGATTTCTTTCTAATTTTTTTCCCTTAATCCACATGTAATTCCTTTTTTTTAATTTTCTACTATTTCTTGTTCATTTCCAGTCTGCACTTTCTTTTTTAATTTTTTTCTGCCTGACTCTTACAGTACAAATAATATATATTGGCTCCGTTTGGATAGCCCGTTGGGAAAACAGACACAGATTCCGAGGTAGTTTATGTGAGAGGAAAAGTGTCTCGGTAAACACACCCGTTGGCAAAACGGGTAAAATAAACGGAACCATTGAAGTCTTTGGGTTCATAGTTTAAACCGAGGAATTTACCAATACTGGGAAGTGATGAAATTTAAAGGCATTTCTTACCGTGGAGAAAAAGGCAATGGTCAAGCAAGGAATTCGATCATATAGGTGTGAATGTTAAAAAACATCCAATTTACATCGTAATATGGCCGTTTAAAAATGCGATAGATGAGTACTTTTATGTAAATTGACATAAATATGTGAATAAGATTATCTCGTTTTACAGAAAAACACTGTTAAACATGTGTTTAACTTTTACAAGTATCAAATAAGCCTAATATATGATGAGAGGTGTGCTGAATTAAGTTTATGAGTTATGGTGGGACCTAAGCAATTCTTAATGCTACTATAACGTGGTGGAGAAGTAATTTTATCACGAGGTTATCTTGCTTTATTTCATACAGGGCGATAAATGGTGCATGATCTCTGTGTTTAAACAACTGGGATCTTGAAGTTATACAAGGCAACTTTATGTGCAGATTAGATCACCTGGGCAAGAATGGGCATGGTCCTAATACTGATTTGATATACTAATCCTGAACCACCAAGTTTGCAGAAAAAGGAGGAAGAATGAGCACCGGAAAGGCAAAGAAAAGAAGAAAAAGAAGAGCAAAGCAGAAGCCACTGTTAAGAGAGTACCATCGTCTCAGACTCGTGACTTTAACGGCAGCATCAGAATGTTGCGTGTTCACAGTGATGACGGCAAAGCATTTTGCAGGAAAAGAATATCAAAAACTGGAATATGCTCACCTACAGACTATATTCCAGAATTTGCTCCGATCAACGATTTCAGCAGAAGTAAAATGGCATCCACAAGGAATCTTTTTTACCACACTGATAAAGATTAAGGCTCTGCTTACAAACTCAAAAGAAAGAATGGCAGGAGGGAGGCGAGCAAGAGGGGGGAGCGCCAAACTCAATATCGAGCGGGAAACACAAATTCTTCAATCTTTATTTCAAAAGTTTAAAATTTTTTATTTTAAATTTTGTAAATGTCAGCTAGATGTCACATATTGAAAAAAACAGAGTGAGTTGTTGGCTTGTGAGGTGGTCAGGACCACGTTCACGCAAGAATTCCTCGGAGTAACTTTCTCTGCCGTCTCTTTTTGTACAAAGCTCCGGTTAACTCTAACTTCTAACCAAAAAAGGCGTGTGTGGAAGATCAAAGCAGTGAAGGAGGAGGCGGAGGAATAGAAGAACATGGGAAAAAATAAGGGTAAGGGTCTTCTCTGCTTTCGATCATCGAGCTTACGCCGTCGCCCAAAGAAATCGGCTGATCATCGGTCACCACCATCTCCGCCGCAGCAGGCGATCGGGACTGTCGGCTCTCCTAGCGGCGGCGGGGCGTTGGTAAAGACCAAGAAGAAGGCCGGTATCGCGAGGTTGTGGATGAGGTTTAATCGGTCGGGTCAATCGGAGGTTGTTGAGTTGGATAAAAACGCCATTATCAGACTCGCAGCGATTCCGGGCAGGGATTTGAGAATTTTAGGCCCTCTCTTCTCTCACTCCTCCAATATCCTTGGTACTAAATTTGTATTTGTTGTGTTTTTTCATTTTTACTTTATCAATTGCCTAGGGCTTTGTGGGTGTAACTGCTTTTCAGAAATTTATCGTTATTTTTGTGATCATTTATAGTAGGTTTGTGCGGTATTTTAATCTGAATTTCATGAGCACTTGGTGAAAAGACGAGATTGCAATTTGAACATTGTATGTGAGTTTGTTTTGATTAGGCCAGAGTCCACTTTTTTGGAAGACTGTGCTCTGGCATCGTAATAACTTGTCCTTTTCTGCGCCCCTGAATCCCGAGGAAGATTATGGTGTTTGTTTGGAAAATTTTATCTACTTCCTACCGTTCAACAGTGTTTTTCCGTAAAACGAGATAATTTCATCCATGTATTTACCTTAACTTGCGTAAAAGTACTTCTCTACCGTGTTCTTAAACAGACTTGTGTGTTTCGGCTTTAGTGGCTTACGTGCATGCCCAGTTCTCATAACAAGCGTCTGACACATGGAACTTCAATCAATTGCCACGTATTTTTAGGAGGGTCTTGTAAACTTAATAAAAATATGTTTTTCTGTTTGGATTAATTGCTTAGCTTGTCTGAAAAGAATTATAGCCTTGGTTTGACAGTTGGTTCTTGATTGACGTGTTCTTACTTCTCTTGCTAAAGAAAACTAGCTATTGATATAGAATAGTTAATGCTATTCACCATCTTTACTTCAGCTATTAAGCAGAATGTGGTTTTAACCATGTCTTGGTGCTATTTCTCTATTCTCATGTTGCACTATATGTTTCTCACAGCCAGGGAGAAAGCAATGGTTGTCAATTTGGAGTTTATAAAGGCCATAGTCACAGCTGAAGAAGTCCTTGTTCTTGATCCTCTTTCCCATGAGGTTCTTCCATTTGTTGAACAACTCAAGCAACAACTTCCTTATAAAAATCAGCCGAAGCTTCATGGCCATGCGGAAGAACAAGAAAATGAACTGCCTGTTTCAACTGGTAGACAATGGTTACCTTTGCCAGAGTCCACAGATGGTTTGCAAGCTGAGCTTCCATTTGAATTTCAAGTTCTAGAGGTGGCTTTAGAGGTTGTCTGTACATATCTGGACTCAAATGTGGCTGACCTTGAGAAAGGCGCTTACCCTGTATTGGATGAATTGGCTAGAAACGTGAGCACCAAGAATCTTGAACATGTGCGAAGTTTGAAAAGCAACCTTACACGTCTGCTGGCGCGTGTACAAAAGGTATGCTGCATTAAGTATTTTATTTTTCCCGTGGCGATTGTCCCTTTGGTAGAGAGACTACATTCTCCATGGGGCTGCAGTAAGGACCAATAATAGCTTTTGGGGAAAAACGTTTAAAAATATATAGCAGGTCTGATCCTTTAATGTGGCGGTGTTTTCTTTTTTGGGAGGGGGGGGGCATGTTTCTTGAATCGGAATATGCATTAATGATGGGCTTTACATGCCTTTACTGATCAACCTTCAATAATTTTTCATGCTGTAATGGTTGAAAATTTCAAGGATGAAGTTCAGTCCTCAATCTTACTGACAATTATATGCATCCAATAATGTGGTCCTAAAACAGAGAAGAACAATGTCATCTCCTCCCCCTCTAATTTGTTGGTTTCAATTTATGAGCTGTTCATAAGTCATTGCTTTCTTAAACAGAGAAATTCTTGCAGCTAATTAATGATAGTTATCATTTGATGATGCAGACAAATCATTTTGGAGCTAACATCATATATAGTAATGTGTATGATCGTTTTTCTTCAGGTGCGGGATGAAATTGAACATCTTCTAGATGACAACCACGATATGGCACAGTTGTATTTGACAAGGAAGTGGTTGCAGATTCAGCAATCTGAGGTTAACTTGGGAGCCACAGTGTCAAATGCGCATGCTAGTGCAGCCCTTGTTCTTCACCATGGCTCTAACAGAAGTGGAAGCCTTGTGAATAGCAATGCCATGGATGATTCTGATGTTGAGGATCTGGAGATGTTGCTTGAGGCATATTTTATGCAGTTGGATGGAACTAGGAACAAGATATTGTCCGTAAGTTTTTTATGATGATCATTGTAGTTATTGTCCCCTTTTTTGGCCAGGTTGCTTGTTATTTATTACAAGTTTTGATGTCTGCACGCAATATGGACCAACAAGTTTGGTATCTGTAATTCCTTGGGGTCCAATGAATTGTGTTTATGTAGTAATAAATGGATACCCCCTCTGTCCCCCTATTATAAGATCCAAATTTTTAGATTGGCCTGTTACTTTTATGAGATCCACTTTGGGCTTGTGTGAACATGAAATACATTTTTATCTATTTTATCCTTTTACTTTCATAGTTTTCATCTTTCTGCATTATCGTTTTCATAGTTTTTCTCATTATTACTTTCACTTACCCACTTACAAATAGGGAATATTTGGGGGGGGGACATTTCCTACATATTTTTTACTTTTTAATTTTAAAAGTTTTCTTAAATCATGCAATTCAATTATTTGGATCTTATAACAAGGGATGAAAAGAGTTAGTTGAAGGGGTTGACATGTAGTTAGGATAGTTAGTTGATTAGTGTCTATAAAAGGAATAGAGTCATTGTAATCGGTGCATTTGGACTAATGGAATAATAGGGTTTCTTTTCTCTCATTCCCCCTCCCTATCTCTCTTTGTATCTCTGTCGGCTGTCGCTGTGTCGCCCCCCCCTTTTTCCCCCCCTTTCAACTAAATACCATAACAGTGGCTTCCATGGCTGAGGGTAGCCCTGGCTCTGGATACCACTGTTATGGTATTTAGTTGAGAGAGGGGTGAATGAGTGAAAAGAAACTCAATACTATTCCATTAGTCTGAAAACACGGATTATAATGACCCTTTCTTCCATTTTATGGACACTAATCAACTAACTATCCTAACTACCTGTTAACCCCTTTAACCAACCCTTGTCTATTTATTACATAACATTGTTTAGATTTGAAAATATACTATTGCGTGGTTCATTGAAGAAATACAGTTCTCTATGTTTTAACCCTTTGTTTTTTCTCGTTTATAAAAATAATCAGTAGAGAGATTAGGCTGATCTTTTTCTGGCCCTTTGGAGGAAGTAGTCTATGTTTCATTGAACCAAATGATGATTTAGGTGCTGGTATTGAATTGTGGAAAATGCTGGCTAAGTTGAGTTGAAGTCACCACTCAGAAAGTGTTTCTGTAAGGAGAACTCGAGTTTTTGTAAAAGCGCCTGTGTAAAAACCAAAAAGTATTTTGAAAGAGTTGATGATATGTTAAGGTGTAAAAATTATTAAAACAATTTATTTTATTTTTATGACAAAAAGTTGTAGCAGGCATCTAAAAAATCGTTCCTAGATTGCCTTTTCTCGTAATATTGTAATGTTGATGGAATCTGACTCATTTTATTTTGACTCCATGGCTATTGGTTTGCAGGTGAGGGAGTATATTGACGACACTGAGGACTATGTCAACATCCAACTTGACAGCCATAGAAATGAACTCATTCAGCTTCAGTTGACCCTGACCATTGCATCATTTGCCTTTGTTTTTGAGACTTTGATTGCCAGCATATTTGGTATGAATATCCCTTGTTCATTATACGAGACTGATGGAGTTTTCTGGCCATTTGTTGGGGGCATTACTGTAGCAAGCATAATGCTTTTTTTCGTTGTTTATGGATATGCAAGATGGAAGAAGTTGCTTGGTTCTTAAGTTTGTTACCGGGCACAAATATCTTTGTAAAAGCTAGGGTTATTACAGGCTCACTTCCGATGATGCTCCTCCTTGCCCAAGGATTCTTCCCCTGCTTTGATGAATAATGTAATTAGCAAGCTTTGGAAAACCTGCAAAGAAAGATGATTGATGTGGTGCTGGCTAAGTGGCTATTCTTAAGGAAGTTTTTATCTCATGTATGGAAACGGGATTAATTGCATCAAATGTGTATAGTGGAGTTTAGACTAGGATGTCTCCGTTTTACGTTCGGAACGCAGGTTCTGTTGTGATTTGAGACCGAACATTATCAGCAGGGTGTTTCACTTCAGGGCTTAAAGAAGCATTAAATTAGCTTGCTTATGCGCAAATCTTTCAAGGAGAAGTTGCATAATCACCATGACTGTTTATCAAATTTTCCTCTCAACGTGTACTATATATGCTGGTTGTTTATGCAATTAATATATTATGTAAAATTATAGCATGCTATTGATGCATACTTTCTCATCTGAAAGAGGTTGAAAAATGCAAGATGTTCTTGATTAAAGAAAGTAACAGAGACAACATATGTTTTTGCTGTTATATTTGTCGTGTTATATGTTTTTGCTGTTATATTTGTTGTGTTCAGTTTACTGTGTAAAGAGTGACCATTGTCTTGTTAGCTAGAACTCAGAATTGCTACGATGCACCATCTTCATACCCAATGAAGCATAAAGTGCAAATGTGCAATTATGATTGACTTTTTTATTACTGTACAATTGATAGGACCACCAAATTTGGAAATATAAACTTTGGGTTCATTTGGCAAAACGTGTCCAAAAGTAGCTTTTTTTTAGGGTAAGAGCTCGTTGGATCAATTTACTGGTGTTTGTATAACCTTTTGCCTGGAATGACTTCCTAGTTTTAAGCCAAAAGTAGCTTCTGCTCAGAAGCTGATGAAAGGCGGAGAACGGACGGAAGAAAATCTAGCGTTAGGGCCATCAAACTTCCACCTACCTCTTTCTTCTCTCCTTTTACCTAGCCGTTCTTCGCCTCTAGATCCGTGGCTCCCCCTATTCTCATCGTCCAGATCCGTGGCTCCCCTTGATCAACTTTTCTTTGCCTTGCTGACCACTAATCAAATATCAAAACCGTGTCCTTGTGCTCGAGTTCGTTGATATTCAGAGATTTAAATCTCAAATCCTCCTTGCGTCGCCGTCGTTCAATACCTTTAACGATTGTGCTATAATCCACACAAACAAACCCGAAACAAATATTGGGTTTGCTGCCACGGTAGCAAAAAATGGCCTAAACCGAAGCTTCGCGTTCGTAGTAATGCTCGATAGCGTAGCTCCTAACCCACCGTTATGTAAATAAAACCCATTACACTCCTCTACAACCTTTTGGGTACTGCTATAATCACTGAAACTCGAAACCCATTTCTAGGCTTGCAAAGAAGCAAACTTTTTTACGGTTTTCAAATGAAGGAAACCCATGTGGAGTTAAGCACTGGATGGCTGTGATGAACACTACTATGACTTAGTTTTTCGGGGGGTTCGAAGGAGCTGTCCAAAAAGAAGAAATCAATAACGAAGTTCTGTGTTGCTTGAAGTGCGAGAGCTGAAAAAAGGACAAGCTAGTCGCAGAGAGAGGAGAGGCTTCCTGTTGCAGCAGTATGATATAAATTCTGGTGTTCAAGAAGAAACAGAGTCAGCATTTCAGAGGGAACAAGAGTCAGAGGAAAACTTCACGGACGTTCGATGAGCCTACTTTTATAGGAAGATTAGAACGTCGAGCAGAGAAAACAAAGAAACTCACGTATAGGGTTATTAGGAATATGGGTTCAACCCGCGGGTAGAGTCCGTCAATCCATGGGTTGAGGGCGGGCTGGGCTGCCATTTTGGTAGCCCGCACGAAAACGGGTCCGCGGGTTGATGGGTCAGCCCGTTTTTTATTTTTTTTTAAATTTTTTAAAAAATTAAACCTTCTATAATTTTAATAGGAAGATGATGATGATTCAAACTTTTAATAGCTTCAAATATTATTTTAAATCTTATTATTTCATCTTAAATGCATATTTACTTTGGAGATTGTTGATTATGTATTATGTTTTTGTATTGTAAACATTGTTGATTATATTTTTTTAGAAATGTATTGTATTTTTCTTCCGAAAAATTAAATAGACTTGGTAAATTTTATGTAAATTTGTTGTATTATTTTTTTAAGAAGAAAATTTTAATAAAATAATAATAAAAAATAAATTTTAAAAATAGAAAAAAATAAAAAAAAGTGGTGGGCTGGCGGGCTCGGCTACCAAAATGGCAGCCTGTGGGCTGGGACGGGCTGGCGGGCCAACCTGTTTCCCAGCACTACTCACGTACCTTGATACGATGTAGATATTAATTTTTATCATTTTATTTTTTTTAATTTATCATAATACACACACAGGAATATATATTATGTTAATGATATTTATTTACTTTTAAACTATTTTCTATTAAAATTTACTTCTTAAATATTTATCCAAATAAATTTTTTTTATAAATATAATAACTTTTTAATAATTGTTTACAGAAATGACTTTTTATAAAAAGTTTAATGAACCTTTTTTTTATCTATTAATAAATTAAGTAGTGACTAAATTAATAATATATAAAATTATTAAAAAATTGAATATGAATGGTTTTTATATGTAGGAAAACAATTGGCAATATTCTTAAATTGTTGCTTACTCACATACATTAAATTAAAAGGAAAAGATAGATAAAAAATAGTAAATAAGAATACTCATGATACATGAATCTCATTTATAATTGTATATTTCTTCGTTTACAAATATGATAAATACTTACTCCTAGAGATTCACATCATCCATATTTTGTCTAATGAAAATATTCAATTTATGGTAATCGAAAAAAAAAATATTCAATTTATCATTTTATAGTTAAGAAGTAAATTTTCATTTTTATAAAAAGTCATTTTTAAACATTTATTCAAATATAAATTACATCATATTTTTAACTTCTATCCAAAATTTTGTTTTCAAAAGTCATTTTACAAAAAGTTATTCTACCACCGTCTATAATTTTGGGATGCACACTTTCTACTTGAACAGCTGGCTCAGTGGCTTGAATTTAAAGGAAATTTTTTTGAGATGGATTTAAAAAATTGAAGATATGGAATTATAAAATTTTATTTAAGAGAAGGTGTATGATAAAATTGTAAGAAAATTAATTAAAAATTTTTAATCCCACTTCTTTGATTTGTTAAAATTGAACTAAAAAAACAACAAATATCGATTCAATTACAAATGAATTAACTCACAGCTCATAATATCTTGAGTTCAAATCTCACCGCCGATACAAAGATCTTGTTGATGGGTGATTTACAAGTATCTCTATAAATGTTTTTTAGGTTTGAAGATATGATCTGATTACGGTGAACTCTAATATCCAACTCGCCTAAACATTTCTGGAGACAAAAAAATTGAACAAAAAAAAAATCCCTTCCTCAAATGCTTCGTACTAAACATCTCCGGTCTTTATTGCCAGGCTTGGTGATTGTAAAAAAAAAAAAATTGTTCAGAGATAGTCCTTTGAAACAGTTAAAGTGCAATAGTGCATAAAACTAAACCAAAGCACTGAACGAATGCATCAACATGGAATATCTCTTCAGTTCATCAACAAGTCCGTCGAAGTTGCCTCTTTCAGAGAGGTTGATTTTGTTCTTCCCATGGCGGACTGTTATAGAATTGTACTTTGGAATGAGAGAGGAGAATAAGAAAGAAAGAGAATGAGAGGAGAGAAACTTTATTCCATTCAACCCATTGTAATTCACATAACCTGCTTACAGTCTACCCAACCCCTCTTATTTATAAGCCTAGGGATCCATTAACTAACCCACCAATCAACTCTACCCAACTCTCTTCTTAATTTACAATTATTTATCAATAGCCAGAGGGTCAAGTACACAGATTTGTACCAAACTGAGCCAAAAAGCATTTTAATTAATTCTCCCTTGAACCAAATCCGGACCAGAATTCTTGTAGGACATTGGACATGAGAAACCCAATTAGGAGATGTGTTTGTACGCTGCTTGTTTGGATTACGATTGTGTATTGTGTAACTTCGCCTTTAGTTAGAGCATGGAATTATTTATTTATGCTTTTATCCACTCAACAAAATTCTTCATATTCTTGTTTGAGCTGCCACCATCTTTGACTTCGTTAATGACTTTTTCCTTTAGTTCTGAAGCCCTCACTCTTAAACCCTCATCATTGAGAACATTCTTTATCTTAAATGTTATTTCGTCTTGACTAATAATTCCATTTTCTCTGTTAAGCCTTAACCCAACATTCCAGATATCACAAATGTAGGTTTCATTAAGAAACTGGTCAGTGAAGTAAGGCCAGCACAAGAAAGGCACTCCATTGGCGACACCTTCAATGGTAGAATTCCAGCCACAATGGCTTAAGAAACAAGCAATTGAAGGATGCCTTAGAACATTCTGCTGTGGAGCCCAACCAACTACCTTCCCATGAGAAGATAATCTGTCTTCAAATGCTTTTAGGAAGGAATATATTGCCCCATTGTTGATATCTGATCTTACAACCCATAGAAATGGCTTATTTGAGAGTTCAAGTCCTAGTGCTAGTTCCTGCAATTGGAGGAGATCAAAGATAGTGAAACTTCCAAAAGCAACATAAATGACTGACTTATCTGGTTGTTGATCAAGCCACTTTAAACAAGTTAAGTCTTCTGGCCAAAATGATCCTGCTAAACGATCAACATTCTTCCTCTTGCTTGCTTGGAGTGGACCTATAGGAACAATATTTGGAGCAAAAGCAAATGCTGAGGGCTCAAGTTCATGAGTTGAGTTGCAGATCACCCATTCTGTAATTTTTGCAGCTTTGCTGTTCCTTATCAAGAAGTTGAACACTATTTTTTGTGCACTCAAGCTATCACCAATTTGTGCCCAAGGAAAATGTTTTGTTCTCATACAAGGCATTTTTGGCGCAAAATGAATAATTTGATCTTTTGTTGGTGTTCCTGTAATAGAGATTAAAGATTACTTGTGTTTAGTTCTAGCCTTTTGGAAACACTCATTCGTAACTCTCTCTCTAACTAAAAAGTTGAAGCTATCAGGTAATGATCCTATAATTGCGCATAGGTTAGTTCTGATCAAACACGACTCTTTGCATAAATAGTTCAGTTATAAACAAGTGCAGGATTGTATGAGGTTTAGGTACCACGTTAAAAACAGATTCTATTCAAATTCTTAAAACAGTTTTAATTGAAGAATCATATTCGATGCATGCAAGACTAAATTCTCATCATGTTCTTAATTATAATCAATGGAATGGTTAAGCATAAAGGTCTCACCATCACCATCAATAATTCCATCATCAAGTAGTTTTGGGATGCTGAAACACAGGGCCAAGACTGAAGCTGATGTAGACAAGAACATGGCTCTCCGGATTCCCATTCTCTCTGCAACTTCCAGTGCCCATCCCATGCCTGCATCAGCAACCACACAACTGATCTTTTCACCATCTGCTTCATTCATGTCTTGTATGAGCATTTCTAGCTTCTTTGGCATCACTTGCCATATTGATTCTATTAATATCTCATGATTGTTCCTGTTTTCATCTTGTTCTAACCCATCTGGGATTGAGATCAGTTGAATCTGATCACTCCCCACTTGTTCTTTATCTTCACACCTTGCTGCTTGAGCTTCCATGATTTGCTTGTGGACGAAATCTGTGTTGGCAAATGTGATTTTGATGTCATGTTTTGCCAGTTCATGTGAAAGCTCCATAAGAGGATTGACATGGCCTTGTGCTGGAAAAGGCAGAATCAAAACATGTGCTCTACTCATTTCTTGATTTTGAATTCTGAAATTTGATGGAAAATTTCCAGGAATTATGAGAGGTAAATACTTCCCAGTGGTACCAAAACTTGATAGTTTCTTTGATTTAAAATGGAATCATATTATGGGATGTGACGTGGATGTTGAATAATGAATACCAGTAATTATTATTTCTTCAGGGTTGGTCCATTTACATCAAAAGTGATTGGAAACATATGCGTTTGGAATTATCTCCAATTACATAAAAGGGAGAATTATACAAGGTCCCAAAGAAGAAATTTAATTACCCAAAAGTCTAAGAACAACTTAGGGCCCGTTTGGTTTGATGGAATTTGGAGGCATGGATATGGAAATGGAATTGATTTCCATATCCATACATGTTTGGTATGATGGAATTGGCTTCCACATGGAAGCCAATTCCATTAAACTCATGGATTTCCAATTCCACATGAAAAGCTTGGATTTCCAATTCCATGTTGATAATTCCATCTAAAATTTTTTCTAAAAATTTTTTAATTTGATTTAGGTAGTTTTAAAAGTTAAAAAAAAGGATTTTTTAATTTAGAAGAGTTTTTAGGTCTTTTCATCTAAAAATCATACCTCATTTCCATGACATACCAAACCCCATTTCCATTTCCATTTCCACATCCACATCCACATCCATATCCATTTCCATATCCATATCCATCAAAATGAATTCTGCGTACCAAATGAGGCATTAGGAGCATGCAAACATGTTTATATTCCTCAGTTGTCATTGAGATTTTTGGGTAATTTAATCCCTTCCTTAGGACCTCATAATGAAAACTTGTATGGGAAACATTTGGGAGTGGAATTAGCTTTCTTATGTGGAAATCTTTCAAGATAATCTATTTTATGTACCGTGAAATTGTGCATCATTTTTTCCTCTTTGGAATAATTGCACCATTGATCTATTTTGTTCTTCTTTAGCCTTTACTTGTGAATTGAAGCACTATTTATCAAATTAAGAAAAACTGACTCCTTTTGAAACACCTGAGTCACAAGACACATTTCTGGATCATTAATCACAACCTGACTTCTAACAAAATGTAGACTGCAAAATGCCTTGTAATGGTCTATCTGTCATCCAAGAACAGAATTCTTCTTCCCTTAAATAGCACCATCACTATCTCTTTACCCCCACAGTCTCAATCATATTCCTTTTTAATATTATAGGTTCTGTGAGAATTCCTAGTTGTCACTAATGGAAATTTGTTGATATAATGGTTTGATGATAACAAATGTATTATATGTTTTGCAAGAATTATGAATTAATTTACAAATATGATCGTGAGAAAATGTTTTTGAAAATGTCCTCATCATGATTCTCAAGTATAATTTTGCATATTCAAGTATTGGATTTCTATAATGAAAGTTTTACCCACAACACTTTCAAGAATACTTGAGTATTAATGAACGTATTGAGAATACCCAAGTATCATTTTTGAAAAGCCGGTTTTAAAACACAACACTTTTAGGCATATTTGAGTATTGGTGAAAGTGTTGGTAATACTCGAGTAGTGTTTCTTAATACTCGAGTATCATCCTTGAAATGAGTTTCTAAATTCAATACTTTCAAACATACTTGAGCATTGATAAAAATATTGAAATACTCGAGTATCGAGACATAATTTTTTTTTTTAAAAAACAACACTTTCAAGCATATTCGAGAATAAGAGAAAATTGTTCATCACATTAAGTTCATAAACTCACATCACTCAAGTATGGTTAACAATACTCGAGTATCAAGGTTATTTCTAAATACTTCCAAGTGCTCTTAAGAATTGATAAGAGTGCTCAGTACAAAAAGCTCACCAGAACTCAAGTATTGATGATATTTTATAATACTTTTAGGTATACTAGAGAATCAATGGAAGTTTAGTATTGAAAAACTTTATAGACACTCGAGTATGACTATTTACACTCGAATATTGATAATACTTTATTTACACTATCACTGGTACTCGAGAATTAATGAAAGTGTTCATCTTTTTCACAACAATACTTCCACTAGTACTCGAGAATTATCAAAAGTATTATAAACACTTGAGTATTGTGAAGCATACTCAAGTACTCACTTTATCTTACCATATCTCAATGTGTCAGAATTTTCAATTTTATTTAAAATCTTTCCTTTTTCATGCTTAAATGTTTAACTCTTCTATCTTCATAAATGTTTCTCCATCCCATATAATAACAAGGTATGGGTCTCCTGATAGCTTCTCAGTGTGGTCTCAACGGGCAAATTTTCAGATAACTACCTTGCTTCGTGTCAAAAGAATTTAATGCACAACGTTGACAATGAAATTGAGTGTAACGGAAATAAAGTTCTCTCTAACGGACATTTATTGCCACCCAACTATAAATGGAAAAGCATTCAACACAGAAGTGGAGGGACAGCTACCTACGAACTTGCATTGACTATACGCTCCACTACTTCCTCTGTTATACTCTCTAGAGAATTTATATTATCCAAAATCATTGTTTCAAAGAGAAACTCAATATTGGGGAATCATGAGAAGCTTGTTGTGTTTATAGAGATAAAGGGTAGTGTGTTCCTCTATTTTCTTGAGTTTGTGAGGGGGAGTGAGACTTCCTGTTGTAAGGGCTTGAAGAGAATGATATATTGTTGATTGTGGATTTGCAAATCTCAAAGATATTATGAGGACTCGAAGTAGGCTAGAATGATCAAACCATGTTAAATTATTGTGTTAATTTTCTTCTCTAACTCTCTTGGTGAGTTCTTTCTGAAACTCTTTACTTGCTATTTAAGTTTAAACTTTCAAAGGTTACCAATCCACCCTCTCTGTCAAATCCTATTCTAATAAACTTGACTATAAAGATAACAAATCCTCATTTAAGCTGTTGTGGGACTAGTTTGTTCTACTTTGAACTTAACATTCATGGCACATTGGCACTGGCATGTTATGGAAGTCATCTATTTCAAAACTTTCCTTAAACATGCCTTGTATGATTATCAACGTGTAATTTGTATGGTGGTTGTTTATGCAAATAGTATATATTATGTACGACTATAGCAAGCTATTGATGCATGCTCTTATCTGAAAGAGCTGCAAATGATTCCATCATTACATTGTGGGGGCATGATGTTCTTGATAAAATAGAAACAAAGACAATACATGTTTTTGCTTTTATATCCATTTTGTTTAGTTTACTGAAAAGACCGATCATTATCTTTGTTAACTGGAGTTGAGACTTGTTGTAATGCATAATCTTGGTATCCAATGAAGCATAAATTTGAATTATTTTTGAGTTTGTATATTGCTAGAACCACTAAATTTGGAAATATGAACTTCAAAATTTTGGGTTACAGACATTCTACCTGAGGCAGAAAGACTGCAGCAAATTGAATTGAACCGCTGGCATCAGTGGCCTGAATTTCAACGTTGTCTTTAGTTTTTTGTTGTTAGTCTTGATGATTGAAACAGCTAAAGTGCATAAAATAAACCAAAGCACTGAAAGATAAAACATCAACATGGAAGATCATTTCGGTTCCTCAACAAGTTCGTCACAGTTCCCTCTTACAGATAGATATATTTATGCTTTCACCCAATCAACAAAGGTCTTCATATTCTTGTTTGGGCTGCCATCACCTTTGACATTATTAATGACATTTTCCTTTAGGTCACGTTTGGTTCAGTGGAATTGGGATGCATGGATATGGAAATGAATTGATTTCCATATCCATGCATGTTTGGTACCATGGAATTGGCTTCCACATGGAAGTCAATTCCACCAAAATCATGGAAATTGAATTCCAACTGTTCACCCATGGAAATGAAATAAACTCCATGGAATCCTGATTTTACCCTTCAGATTACCCGGACAGCACCCAGCATTGATGGCACCCACGACAACGGTAACCACGACGCTTCGTCTTCTTCTTCGACAGTGAACTTGTCGCTTCATCGTCAATCGACACGATGGCACACCAACGACGGCAAACCTCCGTAAGCATTCCCATTTCCGGCGAGAATTCCTTCCTTATGTCGCCGGCGAGCATTCCTTCCTCTGCAGTCATGGTCGACGGAGATGAAATTTTTAATTTTTAATTGAAAGGGTATTTCGGTCTTTTTAGATAAAAATTGGGTTCCATTTCCATGACATACCAAACGTACTTTCAAATTCAATATCCATCTCCATTTTCATCTCCATATCTATCAAAATCAAGGTTATCAAAACCGGATCGGTGACTGAACCGGTCAAGACCACGGGTTAAGGGTTAGTGGGTCAGACCGGAGTCAAACCGAGGGTCAGACCGGTGATGAATAAAAAATTAAAAAAATAAATATTATCACATATTGACAAAATCAAACTATTGAAAATTTCAAAAAATAAGTTGTAAATTCCATTATTAACAAAATAACAATTACCAAATAAATAATATACTTATAGATTATCTATTATCCAACATTATTTATTGTTTCAAAATTTCAAAATATATATGGTAAGGGGATATTTTGTTTTTTCTTCTCACATTTTGCTTTTCTCCATCAAACACCAAAATGTTCTTCTTCATGTATTCTACAAATGGGATAAGAACAATCAACATGCAATAAAATGACAGTATAGAAGGTTAGGTGGGAAAATATCAACTTGTATTCTTCTATAGTGTATATAGATATCCTTCAACTTACACTATAATTGATCGTG